>JAWNNJ010001298.1:0-64370 GCA_035045125.1 Hypselothyrea guttata
TAGTTTTCATGTAGGGAGGAAACTATGTGTCCAATCTTCTTACAATGTATCAAGAATATGAGGGGGCATCTTTAATCTTTCATTTGAACCCTAATTCACGATGATCGGTTTAGTGGTTCCGAAGTTATGGTGGTTTAAATGCACCCACCATTGAAAAAAATCGATCAAATATATATCGCCCGATATCTGGAGAACGTACGGAAATATAATTTTTTGGAGTCGATTTTTGAAATCAGCGTCCCAAAACGCTTCAGAATCGTCAAAAACATTTTACAGGGTAATTCACTCAAAAAAATTTGTTACCCTGTGTAATTTGTAATTAATTTTTCTTGGCCGACTGGTCTTAGTCGACACTTAAAATAAATAATAATAAAAAAAAACTAATAATTTCTATAATAATAATTTCTATAATAATAATACTTATAATTATTATATAAATATTAATATTTATTAATATTTAATACATTTTAAAAACCTACTAAGGAAAAAAAAAATTTTAAATAAATTTTGTTAAATCTCACAGCAAAAACTACAAAAAAAAATCCAATAAAAACTGCAAAATTTTCAAATAAATTCTGCAGTTAATACTAACAAATTCATAAGTTCTTATGCTATGAAAGTCAAGCACACTCGACTGCAGCACTTGGCCAGCAAATTTACAGCCCAGGCGAGTCGTATGGGAAAATTGTCTTGCATTTTGCTCGCTTTAATATATTTTAGCTGCGGCTTATTGCCAGCTCGTTTTGCTACTTGTTGTTGCAGAGCTTGTATCCTTGCACTTGCAACTGCAACTGCTGCTGCTAATGCTGCTGCTGCTGCTGCTGTTGCAACTGCTGTTGACACACTAAACCCCCTTCCCTCCCTCTACCCTCAAAACGACAATTGTATAAGAGGAATATAATAATACATGCTGCACATTCTGATGAGGCCGAGAATCTAGGAAAAAGGGGCTAAGGAGAAAGGGAACTAAGCAGAGAAGGCTAAAATGTGTGTAGAAAGAGAGGGAGAGAGTGTGAGAGAGAGAGAGAGAGAGGGAGAGAGAGGAAAAGCAGCTGCAGGCAAGTAGAGCAGGCTAAGCGACAAAAAAAGAGGCCGCTGCTGCTGTAGATAATAATGATGATGATGTTGATGATAATCATGATGCTGCTGCTGCTGCTCCCCATGACAATCATCAACAAAATCATGATGATGTTAAGTATTACTATTATTATTATTATTATGACGATTATGAGACTTGTCGCGCATAAGGACGCTACACAAAAGTGCAGCCTCATTGAATACACATTTTTTATTTATTTTTTACTTCAACTTTTCAAGCCCGCTCAAGGTTAAGCTGCTAGAATTATAGAATAAAATAACTGGCTACAAAAGAGCTAGAAATAATATCACAAAATTTATAATGAAATAATATAAATAATAAAGAATATATAATAAATAAATATGGGGCTAGGATTTCTAGGATTTCCCCAATCCTTAATCTTTTATTCTTATCCCCAGATATCTTAATTGTTTAAAACTAAAATTTCACTCATAAATACATTCAAGAAATTTATAATAAATTAATAAATAAATTATGGTATATTTTTTATGGATACAATAGATCGTATAGGTCCAGTACGTTAGTCCCCCTATATTAATAATAGGATATATTTTAGTAATGTTTAATATTTATATATTAATAAGATAATAATAATAAGACCAAGAAAAGAAGCTGATAGCTAATTTATGGCATTCTCTACACTGCGTGGTATCTGCTAGTCTGTCATTAAATTTTGTAGGCGCCTGGTGATTTTGTTAGACCCAAGGACAACCGACTATACGCGGCTCTGAGCTAAATGCGGTTTATAGATTCAACTAATAATAGCATCAAAAGTTGTTAAAACAGGGAAAAAGAGAGAAAAGCGTGAGGAGAGAGGAGAGAGAAGAGAAATTGAGCTCTGCGCCTTTTGGGCGTAGACAGAGCAAAATCAGAGTTTTTATGCCGACATAAAAACAACGCCAGATGTAAACATCATAAAATAGAAACGAGGATGGGCCGAGGTGAGGCGCATAAAACTCAACTTTTTGCCTGTGAGATAAGAGAACATTTATATGGCAGCGACAAGTGATGAGAATGAGGAAGAGAGAGGGAGTTTGAGTTAGAGAATTAGTAAAAGAGAGGGAGAGCAGAAGAAAGCCAGAGAAAGGAGAGATAATAGGGAGATAGGGTAAGCTAAAAAGCGAAGAGCAGGAAACAGAGAAAGGATAAGATTAAGATTAAGAGAGAGAGAATCAAAGAAAAAGTGAGATAAAGCAGAGAAGAGAAAGTGTGAGAGAGGAGAGGGAGATAGAGAAAGAAAGCAGATGCTTGAGAAACAAGAAGAGGGGAGATTAATGGATATTAGACATGGGACTAAAAGAAGAATTAAAAGTTAGACAAGTTAGAGATAGGAGAGAAAAACGAAAGTGGATTGAAGATGGAGACAAAGTAGCGAGTGAAACAAGGAGTATGAGAAGAGAAAGAGAAGAGTTTCTCAGACTTAAGAGACAGGGATTTGAGAGATTAATAGATATTAGAATCGGGAGTAAGGACAGTTAGAAGTTAGGAGATCTAAGAAAGAAAAGTGAGAAGAGAAAGAGAAGAATTTGAAAACGAGAGAGGAGACTTAGGCTTGGGAGACAGGGAGGCGAGAGATTAATAGATACGAGACTTACGAGAGATAAGATGGAATGGATGTGAGAAAAGAGAATCAGAAAGAGAGACGAGAGACTCATGCTTGAGAAACAGGGAGGCGAGAGATTAATAGATACTAGAGCTAGGATGATAGGACAGAAAGTGAAGAATCAGAAAGAGAGCGAGGGTTAGAAGACAGGAAAACCTGAGATTAATAGATACCAGAATCAAGAGCAAAGAGAGCATGAGAAGTTAAGCTTAGCCACAAATTATATAAAACGTTTTTGCCAGAGACACGCGACGTACATTCCAACCGCTCCCCCCTCCCTCTCCAACACCCCCTCACCGACACACACACACACACACACATGTTGAGGTCATAAAAAATGCATGGACCAGGCTAAGAAATAATGCTGCTCATTTTTTGTACTTTTTCGGGACTTCACATCGCCTGCCGCTTGGCAAGTGAAAAATTATCCAAGTGCTTCAAATTGAAGTTTTTCCGGCCAGTGGCGGCAGGCTATCAGAGAGGGGGAAGGGGCAACTGGAAGGGGAATTTTTCGTTTAGTATTTTTTATGAGCGGAAATTGCGATTGCGTGCGGTTCAGTCAAAGCGCAGGATTTGTATAGGTTTAGGGCTTACAATGCAATTTTATGGGCTTTTCATTAAGTTAAGTGCGAGCAGCGGCAGAGCAAGCGAAATGGCTGCATAATATGAGGCAAACCTCTATATAATCTATACACATTTTTTATATTTTTTATATTTTTGTAGGGTTTTCTTTGCACCCAAAATCAAGTCAGGTAAATTGAGCTATTTGAGGAAGAAGGTAGGGATTTTTGTGTAAAAAGAAATGGGCATTTTCTTCTACAACATAAACTTGCCAAATATTTTTGATGGAAAAATGCATTTATTCATAAGTTTTAAAAAATATTTACAATATTTGTAAAAGTTTAGTATTACTAGAATAAATAAAATAAACAACTTTACATAACATTTTTCTGTAAATAAAAACTACATAACATTTTTATAACATTTGAAAACATTTTTAAAAAAATTTTTATCAAAAATAAAATAGTTTATAAAATATTTTATCAAAAATAAAAATTGTTTGTACAAATTTTCTATGAAACAAAATTTTTAAAATTTGTATAAAATTATATTTATTTTAAAAATATACAACAAATTTTGGGTTAAAAAATGTAATTAACATTAAAAATAAAAAATATATAAATAAATTTTTTATGATAAAAATTGTTTAAATATTTTAATATTTATACAACATTAAACGAATAGAGATGTTTATATCAATTTGGTTAAAAATTCGTATACCCTGTACCCATTAAAAAATGGGAAACACAGGGTTATTAGACCCTTTACTTTAAAAAAGTAAAAAGGGTCTATTAGTTTAGTGCAAAGAGGAAATGTGTGTAACACCCAGAAGGAGGCGTGGCAGACCCCACAAAGTATATATATTCTTGATCAGGACGACAAGCCGAGTCGATACAGCCATGTCCGTCTGTCCGTCTGTCTGTCTGTCTGTCTGTCTGTCTGTCTGTCTGTCTGTCTGTCTGTCCGTCTGTCCGTCTGTCTGTCCGTCTGTATGAACACCTAGATCTCAGCAACTGTAAGAGCTAGAGACACCATATTCGGGATTCAGGTTCCCCTATTCAGTAAGCAGCACGAGTTTGTTTTAGATTTTGGATACCTCCCCCCCTTCCCCCGCAAACCTCGAAAAGCTGCTGTAGCCACAGTTTTAAATCTATTGCTTTGTAATTTGGTATTTAACTAGTTTATGACATTCTCTATCGACGCTGTGAATTTTATTACGATCGGATAAGAAACAGCGAACATATGCCACAGACAATTTGCCGCAATAGGCAGAGGGGTGGTGGTGTGCCTTGCATACGCGGGTAGCTTAGTGTGTGTGCGTCTGATTGTGTTTGTATGTACATATCCTCAAAGTAAAGGGTCTCCTACGGTCGGTTACGTCCGACTGTAGCCACCGTCCCACTGATCTGCCCCGTCCCTATATTTTTATAATATTCTTGTAAAAACTATAAAATATATGTGTGGTATTAAACAAATATTTTAGACATTCTTCTTTAAAAGATACTTATTTATTACCATCTTTATTATTATTAACTTTATAAGTAAAATATTTATATTATATTTATAAAATATATATTATATTTTTATATCTTTATTATTATTATATATTATATATTATATATTATATATTATATATTTATATCTTTATTATTATTAACTTTATAAGTAAAATATTTATATTGCAGATAATTTTCCTAGAAATTTTTACAATTGTAAAACAATTAAAAATGTTTGTAGATAATTTTTGTGAAAATTAAGTTTGAGGATTTCTAGAATTCTTTGACAGCTGCTAAGAATTTATTGATTTAAATAATGCATTTTCGAAAAAGTTTGAAAAAAATTTTGAATAACTTTGTATTTACTTTTTAAGTTCCCCAAACTGTAAGTCTAACTAAAACAGAGTTCTAAGAATATTTACGACTTCCCCCTTCGCAGCTCTTTCAAAAACTGTTTAACATTTCAATCGTTACAATGTTGTTTAACATTTGATTTGGCTGCTCAGCCGCAACATTTCGTGCGGATTTTCTTGGCAATTTTACACGCTGTTAAGTGGCAACTTTGGACCCCTGGGGGCAAGCGAAATGGAAATACCTGAAGAAATCAATGCCACCCTCAAAAACCGATAAAGCCCGATAGGAGAGGGGTAGAGGGGGAGAGGGGGAAAAGCCGCAAATATGCATAATTTATGCGAGGCACAAGTGAAAATCAACTCTGACAAGCTGCTGTTGTGAGGGTGATGAGAGGGGGGTGGAGAGAGAGAGAGAGGGGGGGGAGTAAACACACACACACATGCATAAGCAATAAAATGGAATTCATATTGACAAAACACATGTAAAGAATGATGCCAAATTGAGAGCAGATGATGAGAGAGTGATAGAGGGGGAAAGAGAGGTGAGCTTAGGCAGATGGGCAGCACTGTTTACGTTCACTCTTTAAGGTGGAAGGTGGAAGGTGGAAGGTGGAATCTAAGCAGCGACACTTTCAAGAAGCCTACACGCTTGCCACAATAGGCTCGAAAATTGAGCCAAAAATGGTGTTTTTATGCCAATAATTCCGAAACGTTTTTTTTTAGCGAAATTAAATAAAATAAATAAAATAAAGTTTTTTAACTTAAAATTTTTAGATGTATAGTTTTTTAATTAATAATATTTTTTGTATTGAACTTTTTTTAATTTATAATTTTTCAATATTTATTATTCTCGAATTTTTCTTTTAATTTCTAATTTTTTAAACTTATTTGTTATGTAAATTTTTATTAATAAGTGGCAACTCTACTGCTAATTTGCCCTATAAACTTTAGGGGCCATTGGAAATAACCAAATAAACAAAGAAATTTAATTGTGAAAAATTTAAAAAAAAATAAAAGAAAAATTTCTGTAAAATTTGAAAAAATAATTATTGAGAAATAATTTTCTGTTTCTATTCTTTTTCTCGATTCGACCTGTGTTTTTTTTGAGGCGTGGCAACACTGGTGCTTAATCATGCCTTCTAATGTTGTCAAATTCGCTATTTTCTTCGTCAGATCTGGTTATTTTTGAAGATCTAAAATATTGCTAAAATTACGGAAAGCGGGCTTCAAAAAAATCTTTGTTTTAGTAGATATTTCTTAAATTCAGCAAAGAGTATAAATTAAGAACAATAGATCTTTTAGGTCGCATTGTCCTATTCCCCAACAACAAAAATATTCTAGCAAAATTCACGCTGTAATTAATTTTATCGATATTTACCCATAACAGCTTTAATTTAAAGTTAATACTTAAGAACATTTTGGTGGTTTTCTGGATTTTTTTAATTCTTTAAGGTGATAGCTTCAATTTCCAAATCTTTTTCATGTATTTTTTTAGAATTTTTTTATATTAATCAAAATTTACACACTAATTATTTTTATCGATATTTTCGCAAAACAGTTTTAATTTGAAGCTCGTAATAATTTGTTGGTTTTCTGGATTTTTTTCATGATTTTTCAAAGCTTTTTTCAAGCGTGTTTTTTTTTTTTTTTAATATTTAGGCAGCACTGACTTAGACTGCCACTCCCACTCCAGCTGCCTTTCCCACGCTTACTCCCACTTCCACTTCCTTTCCCATTTCCGTTGCTGTTACCCTTTTTTTCCCCTGTTCCTGTTTCCCACACAGAAATACACATAAATAAATAATTTTGCAATAAAATTAAAAGCTCAGCCTTTGGTTTTTGCCTACCTTTGCCATTCTCTGCTGTTTCTCCGCAGTTGCTTATGCCCGCTGCTTCGTGTTTACAGTTGCAAAATGCTTCAAGCAAAAGATGTTTGAAAATAGAGCAAAAAAGCCGACGGCTTTTTTAGCTAGTTTTGTTGTTGTTTGGTGTTTGTTGTTGTTGTTCTTTTTGTTGTTTGTTGTTTAAAATTAGCGTTAGATATTTTAAGATTTTGTTTGTTGTTAATTAAGCATAATACAATTTAATAAGAGGCGCCAAAAAGCGTTTGCTTCATGCAGCATTTCACGCAATTCGTAACGGTAAACACGCACACACACTAAAACAGGCGACACTCACACACACACACACACACACTCACACACACACGCGCGCACGCATACGAATGTAGGCAGCAAAGCGAGGCGCAATAAAATATATTATTTAAAAGCGTTTTTAGGCAATTTTATTTGGTATTTTGCAGCACACGATTTTTTTCATATTTTTTTGAACAATATTTACTTTGTTTAAATGGGGTTTTTTAATTCCTGGCGATTTCGCGTTGCGCTCGCACAGCCTACAAAAAAAACGATGCAGCCGAAACTGAAACCGAAACAGAAACCAAAACCGAATTCTGCGCAAATTCGCAGCTGCAGCAAAGCGCCAAAAATGCCCAAAGAAAATACTGCCAGCGCGCCAAAGGCAACGGTCACACAGCGTGCTGCGGCTGTTATCGATAAGCGATTGTTGATAAGCGAAAAATCTAAATATCGTATTTGAAATTATTTAATATTACGAATTATTTATTTTGTTCTGTTCTGCAGCCTGCTGCGGTTGTTATCGATAAACAGTTGTTGATAACGATTGTTAATAAGCGTAAAAATCAAAATTCAGCGTATTTGAAATTATTTAATATAACGAATTAATTATATTGTTCTGTTTTGCAGAATATTCTATAGCCGGGTGCACCCGACTGAACGGCTGAGTTCTTAGTGGTTTTTTGCATCGAAAACAGTTCTAGAATTGTTTGATTATTGTATGAAATTTTTAAAATTTAGACAAAAACACAAAAAGCTTAAATATTGTTTAAAAAATTACAGAATTCCCGCTTTTCGCAGTTTTCCAATTATTTCAGCAAATATTCTTAAACAATTGCAGATTTAACGGAAAAACTTAAAATATTGCTTGAAAATAAGCTTGGAATTTGAGAGCCATTTTTCTTTTAACCTTTTTAATTATGGCGACACTTCCTGTGCGCCATATTTGTTTTTGCCTGGAAAGTCATATAAAAAACGCATTGTTTTTACATTTTGGTATTCGTGTATATTACAATTAAAGCCGTTATTAATTAACTAACATGTCTGATCTTGTTTCGTAACTAATCCCACGACTTAACGCACCGGCACCCAGCTCTCCAGGATCTCTCCGTACTTCTTGCGATCTGCAAAATAGAGAAGAGAAATATATAAAACTTTCACTGGAATGTGCGCAGGAAACAGCGTTGCCAGCTTCTTTTAAGAAAAAGCTTTTTATTCGGCTGTCCGACTGTATGAAAACTTAGATCTCGTAAACTATAAGAGCTAAGTGCGCAATGTTTGGTATTTGGGTTCTCCTATGCTGTGCGCTTACTAAACTTGTTCTAAAATTTTAATAACTTTCCTTCATTTCCCGCTAACCGCAAAAATCCCAAGTATTGACGGCTACGTCTGTAGCCTTACGTCCGACTGATCTACCCCGTCTTTACATAGTTTTAGATATTTTCTCCTTGTGTCCGACTGATCCGCCCCGCTCTTACTAGTTTTTAAAAATTTTCTCCTTACGTCCGGCTGATCTTCCCCCTCTTTAAAGGTTTCTAGATATTTGCTAGCCAATCTGGCAACGCTGCCTGGAAGACTGGAACACTCACTTGTCACTGGAAAGTCCTCGGGATGCAGTTCCACATAATGCCTAAGGACGGCGTCGCGTTTTGCGACGTATTCGTCGCGTTTCCTATCGAAATAGGTGCCGGCCACGCCTCCGATGGCCGTGTAGGCAATGTGTTTCTGTATGCCTACAAAAGATTGGATCAAAAACATTATAAAATGCTGGGAATAACAAATGTTACGTCACAGAACTTACCAGAGAAAATGGGTTTACGGAAGGACCAGTTGACAAACATGGCAACGCCGAAGCCGGCCAGGGCGCCCGCCATCGGATTCCATATCGGGCCCAAGAATGTCGGCTGCCGGTTGCCCTTATTGGTTAATAATTCTAGGGGATCGTTTACAGCGGACATGTTGACAAAACTCTATAAAGAAAGACAGTGTGCACGTATCGGCTAGCGGCGGAAATACCAGCGATGCTGAGCAGCTGTTTAGAGAGTGTGACCGTAACACAGCGATGGCTATCGATAAATTCAGCGTTGCCAGCAGTTGGCGGGGAGGTTGCCACTTTCAACTAAAATAAACTGCGATATCTAGTTATCGATAACAACAGCTATGCCAGCTACGCGCACTTTCAATCGAATTCAAATTTGTTTCAATTTCGTTTATTTGAATTTTAAATACAACTTTTATGTTTTACAATATTTTTGTTTATACATGAAGCTGCGTTTGGCAAAAGGCAATATAAACTCGGTGTATATATATCTGTATATATATATTTGTAAGCTGTAAACTTCAAGGCGTCCGTTACACATGCAAAGCGCAAGTAAAAACTTTAAATAGGCACATTAATATATATATATGTAGTATGTAATATACACTACATTCAAGGCATTATCGGCTAGTACGTACAGCTTATTTAGTTGTTTATATTGTGTATAAATAAAAACCAAGGAAATTAAGGCAAAAAACGTTTTATTTGAAATGATATTAAAGCTACTTAAGACACAAAAGTTTCGGCACAAATAAAAGTAAAACGTAAATTGTAAATTGTGGAAGAAAACGGATACAAAGCAACCTAAAATCGTATAAACGTAAACTAAACTAAGCAATTGTAAGCTGATTAAACTGTAGTTCTTAACTAGTTTTCAAAGATTGCACTTAAAGCTAAACAAGATCATCAATTAGTTAAACATAACTTGCATTTTTTGCAGTGTATTGTGTGTATTTTAAGAAATGTATTGCATAAACGTTTTGTTTTGTTTTGTTTCGTTTTGTTTTCAACTTGAACTACATATAACGCTAGATATAGATCTATATATATATAGATCGATTTAAATGTATTTCGTATCAGTAAATGTTTGCAGTGTATGCTTTATAGTTTGTATAGTTTCGCTTGCAATGACACATAAGTAGCACTTGTTTTTGCCTAGGGGCAGCAGATGATTATTATACCATAATTAGGTCTGTAATTGTAATTATTATAAAGTATATATAGTGTATAGTTATAGTTTAATATAGAGACGGCGCTTTCTGCTTTCTGCTCTGTAGTTCGGACGTTTAAGTCTTGTTGTGGCATAAGGAATGACATGCGCTTTCAAAAATCATAGTACAAATCTATAGCTTTAAGTAGGGAGGGGCGAGAGGCGGGCTGAGTAGCTGCTATATAATATATATCTATATATATATAACTTTATAACTGTATAATCAGCAGCAGCCTATGCTACGTCTTTTACATTTAGTTTCAACTTCCATCATTTGCTATAAACATTTAGCTTGGGTTTTTTTTATAGCAGCTCCTTGACTTAAGATACCGAACTTATAGCATTATGCGGCGATCCCATTTGGGTTAGGACCTTGTCCAACCATTGCAGCGGCCCATGCAGATGTATCTCGATCCAGCAGGGCGTTGAGGTCACATCCTGTCGATGGTATTCGGCGCCCCAGCCCTTCACGAAGGACATCCGGATTGTGCACATTTTGGTCAACTCGTAGACCGCCTCGAACCCATTGTTCACCGACTGCGACAGCAGCTGAGCAAATTCCTGATTGTTGAAGATCTTGAGTGAACAGCCCGGCGGTATTTTGCATACGGTGCTGGGATGAAAGCCGTGATGGTAGTTGCAATTGCGCGACTGCACGAATATGGCGGAATCGGACAAACATTCGGCGTACACCTCGCCCGTGACGTAGTACAAATGAACGCCTTTACCTGAGGAAGGAGAGAAATGAGGGATAGGTTTAGTTGTTGTCAATTTAGAGGGGTTAGGGTGTAGATCGTTTTCACCATAGGTCCAATAGTTGTCAAGCTACAGAGGTCAGTGTTACGAGTCATTTCGTCGAAAGGTTCAATAGCTATCAACCTACGAGCTTAAGGTTTTAGGTTGTTTCAACGAAAGGTTTAATTGTTGTCAATTCGGAGGGGTAAGATCATTTCTACGAAAGGTTACATTTTTGATAATCTACATAGCTTAGGTTTATAGGTTATTTCGTCGAGAGGTTAAATAGTTGTCAACGTCGACAGAGCTATAGGTCATTTCTACGAAAGGTATAATAATTGTCATCCAATAGAGGTTAGGTTACAGGTCAA
Organism: Hypselothyrea guttata; assembly: GCA_035045125.1. Lineage (NCBI taxonomy): Eukaryota > Metazoa > Arthropoda > Insecta > Diptera > Drosophilidae > Hypselothyrea > Hypselothyrea guttata. Next base: position 11,383 of record JAWNNJ010001298.1, read on the forward strand.
TTCCTTAAAAGGTTTAATAGTTATCAATCTAAGGTTGTTTCGATGTACGGTTTAAAAATTGTCCAACTATAGATAGGTCGTTTTCACGAGAGATTTATTGGTTAGAAAACGCCTATTCCTTTTTTCAACGTTTCATTCAAAACATTTATGTCACATTCGACACATTCGTGAAAACCCTTTTTACCAGCGCATCTTTTCGTCTTACCTATATGACGGCGTGTATTCTCTATGGTACTATTCCGATTCACATTGCTCAGCTGACCCAGACAGCAGCGATCCGAGTTATTGGATGGATTCGTAAACCCATCCACAATCACCGAATTGTTGTTGCAGTGGAACACCTCGCCCACCCGACAGTTGAGCTCGTAGTACGCAATGGAGGCCCAGAATGCCGGCTCCGAGTAGCTAACTTGGGCCACATCGCCCATCTGTGCATCGAGCATCTGTGTGCCATCGTTTGGATTGTTGGAGTTGCCGTCCTCCGATGGGCTGTAGGCGGGGGGCGGTGTGCCCGCCAAGCTGTCGTACGGTGAATTTGGATTGGAGTTCACCGAACTGGGACTGCCCACCGAGGTGTTGCTGTTGCTCAGGTTGTGCGAGTTGAAGCCACTGTTCGAGTAGCTCACGTTATGTGGCATGCTGGGCTCGGCCATCTGATTGAACTGGAGCATCGAGTGTCCGGGCGCGAACTCTGAGTGACGTGGCACTAGGACGGGGGGCAAGACGGGACTCTCGACGCGCTTGTAGTGATAGGGATTGATGCAGACCTCCTTCTGTTTGGCGCTGAACGGATATTGGCATAATTCGAGCGGTTTCAGTTCGTGATGCGACTGTAGATCGGGCCAACGCCAAACGCGACAGTAGATCACATGTGGCAAGCCTTTGCGATGTGAGACCTGTTGGTAGATGGGAGAGGTGAGTATGACGAAGGGAGGATAGATTATGGGTGGTCAATAGGCAGTAGGTGCCGTTTCTCCTGCTCTACTTTAGATACTCTATGTCTTTCTCTATTCTAGATAGTATACGCCTGAAATCTTTGCAATACTTTCTCGTAAACTCAGTCTCTTCTTCAACCGGTTCCTTAGTAAGACCTAAATGACGTGCTGATTATTGTGTTATATTCTATTGAAAGTAGTGCTGAGACCTTCTTACCTATCTCTATATCATCTCTACGTTAAATTAAATCTATTCCATTTATCTATCGATCTATTCTCACTTCGTTCGCTAGAGGAATATCCTTTCTATGATTCTCCTACATTCAAGTTTAATTTTTCGGTCTATGATCACTAATATTATTTTATCCTAGTCCGTTCTATACCGTCCTATTCTCTTTTCTTTCTGTGACACCTCCTCCAACTTCTACCTTGAATATTCCTACCTTCGAATCTCATCTCTCCTTTTTCCTGACTTCCATTCCTCCGATCTTTTTTTCCTCAACTACTCTACTTTTCTCTAATTTACATTATTTGTTCTATACACTTTATTCTTTTCTCTTCCAACTTTTCCCTTTCATTTCCCCCGATATTTACCTGTAATCGCCCGTCGAGCGACCGTGGTATGGTGACACACTTGGAGGGCTGTCCGGGGCAGGAGAGGGCGCGCTCCAGTTCCTCGATGGCGCCTTTGCGCTTCTTCAGCTTCTTGACCAGACTGTCGACGGCCTTCTCGGCCCACTTCTCCTCCTCGTCGCCCTGCTTCCAGCCGAGCAGCTTCTTCACCGCTGGCGACTGGAAGGAGAAGAGGGTGCCCAGTGTGGACATGGCGCTACTTGTGTTCGATTCCACATCATCTGTGTCCATTCTTGTGCAGTTGTTGCCGCCGCTGCTGCTGCTGCTGCTGCAGTTGTTGTTGTTTATATTGTTGTTGTTGTTGATGTTGCTGTTGTGATTGTTGTTGTTGTTGTTGTTGTGGGGTGGAGTTACCCGATAACCGGTATAGCCGTCAGCTGGAGGATAGTCTGCAAGAGAGAGATGACAATAAATCAATCGATCAGTATAAAAAGCGCTTAGATTATTGATTTAAGTAACGCCCCATAAACAATAACAGCAACTTGGCCATGTGCCCAGCTTGAAATGAAGTCGTCAAAGAGGGGGTGAAGAGGAGAAGAGAGGGGGGAAAAGCGCACACAAATCATGCCTAACTCCGCCCCATTTGTTCTATAGCGTCTATATAGCTTGTATAGCTTATTTTATACTGTCTGCCCCTCAAGGTCAGCGTGGCCCATTGCATGCAAATTCATTAGAAAATTCGCTAAAATATCCAACATTATTCAAATAATCAATATATCTGATCAATAATAATTCAGTTTCCACAGAATTTCTCCATATAATATTTTATATCTCTTCGACTGACGTAAGAGCAAGCGACAAGATCGTGGGCACCGTGGTTCCAAAGCCAGTTCAAATCATTTCCAATTCCACGAAATCCCATTCAATAAAGTTTTAGTCAATGTTTAATTTGTTTATTTTAAATATATAAACCGTAACTCTGAATCATCACCAATATCGATCGATTTGCTTATACACAAATTAATTTAATGCTTGAGCAAAGCCAGCTTAAGCTGAAACAGATCGAGGAAGAATGGAGAAGAGAGAGAAAGAGAGCAGAGAATGGAGAATGGAGAAGAGAAGGCGTCAGATCCGCTGACTAATTTGAGATTTTTATTTGCTCCAAATTATTACCTCAATTTAACGCGAAATGCCTAAAAATATAACACTTAAATGTTTTAATGTACTTATTTTCAAAACAATTTTATGCGTATTTTAATACAGTGGGAATTAGCTTAGAGAATGGGTTATAAAAAAAATATATAATAAATATTTTAGAAATTTTTATTTTAAAGATTTATCTAAATTTGCACTTTAACTTTATTTCTAGCAAGTTTTTCTATTGAATAGCTTTATATCAATATAAATTTTTATTAAACTTAATGTTCTTTATTTTGTAATATTCCATCTAGCCTTAGTATTTAATTTCAGAATTTTTTCTATAATATCATTTTGCATTTTTCAACAGCTCTCGTCCCACTGTGCTGAGGCAGCACAGTGCATTAATGAGCAGCGAACATCATAATTAGCACATAACTGAGATAACAACTTGCAGCTTGTCAGCAAGTGTTGGCCATAATGCCCTCCTTCCTTCTCCCTTCTCACCACCCTATCGCTTTCCCAGTCAAACACCCAATGCAGTGGGCCTAACGGTAAAGACAACAATTCAATGAATTATGACATATCAATGTGAACAGCACGTTTGCCACTCCAAAACAAAAAGAACCAAAGAACAATAAAAAAGAAAGAAAAACACCAAAGAAACACCAAATCCATTGCTGGCCATCGTGCAGTTTCTGCATGCATGTGCAACATGACAAAAGCTAATTGCTGGCTGATTTATGGATATACCTTTGGTCAGAGTTGCCAGAATTAATCAGATTTCAATTGGAAAATATTTAAAATAAATATATTTTCACTTAAACTATATAAAATATAAAGCAAATGTGAAAAAGAATAAAAAAAATAATATATAAAAATTAAATAAATATTAAAAAAAAAAATAGATTTATGATAAAAAAAAATAGAAATATGATAAAAAAAAAATAGAAATTTGTAACCTGCTATATTGGCAACGCAAATTGAATATCTAAAAAAAAATAACTTGAAATAAATATAAAAACTAAAACAAGTATGAAAAAATAAATTAATTAAATCAATTTTAAACTCATATTAAAACTAAATATTTATTTGTAAATAAATTTATGCTAAGAAATAAATGAAAATCATTTTGCAATCCGCTAATTGGCAACGCTGGTTGTCGTTAAGGTTGGATTGAGGCGTGGCAGATTTTAAATGCAATTTGAAAACCAATTAAACGCCGACAATAAATCAACAAGTGCAACACTTTGTGGCAGCTAGCTTTTTTCTAGCCAAATTGGACGCAGCGTGAATTAATTTGCAACAATTTTCAACAATTTTGTTGTTGTTGTTCTTTGGTTAATTCGGGGCGTTGGCAGCATTTTGCGAACTGTTGACAAAATTCACATTTTATAGCCGCCCCAAAGTCAACCAGCGCCTCAGGCCTGCCACTTGCCACAGCCCCAACTCCGCTCCCCTCAGCTCACCTCACCCCTCTGCAATCCACACAATTGACGACATGTTTGAGCAGCTGTGCGAAGCCTCGCTTGATTGTGGACTATGAATTTTCAAATATCCCCCCGAGGGACTTATTTGTGTACTTTGAGCTCATGCATAGATAACAGTGCAGTGTTGCCAGTTTTCACCCAGAGAAAATAGCTATTTTTGACGCTAATCTCGATATTATTTTTACCAAAATTTAATTTTATACTTGTCAGATTCTCACACTCACACGTTTATATTGTACAACACAATATTGTTCAGTTTAGTTCCAACATTCGGACGTACAATATCTAATAAAAAGTAAGCTTGTGTGGTCTACCTATTTATTTTATTTATTATAATATATATTTTGGGGCGTTTCTTAGTCGAGAATGTTGGCAGCCTGCATTTCGGTGTATCTGGCGAATACCCTTCGCCAGTGATGGGATTTCCACCTCTCTTCCTTGGCATCAACACTTGCTTCAGACCCCCGAGTTGGTTTTCAAATCTACCAAACCAAGTCGGAGCATTGAAGAATTTAATTTTTCCTGTTTTTATATGACAGCAAAAAACTATGACAACGATAGATCTATAATTGTTCTATGAATTTTATGAAATGTAAACACGAAAAAATGCATAATAAATTTAATAAAAAGAAAACCTGAATTTATGTATTCCAAAATTTTAAAATTTTGGTAGAAAATGCTTTTCTGAAAAAGCCAGATATGACGGAAAAAATGGAAGTGGCAACACTGTCCCCTAGGGACCTATTTGTGTAATTAGAGCTCATGCAAAGATAACAGTGCAGTGTTGCCAGTTTTCACTCATAGAAAATAACTATTTTTGACGTTAATCTCGATATTTTTTTTTACCAAAATTTAATGTTATACTTGTCAGATTCTCACACTCACACGTTTATATTGTAAAACACAACCTATTTATTATATTTATTTAATTTATTATATTATAGGTTTCACATATATTTTGGGGCGTTTCTTAGTCGAGAATGCTGGCATCCTGCATTTCGGTGGATCTGTCGAGTAACCTTCGCCAGTGAAGGAATTTCCAACTCTCTTCCTTGTCGTCATCAACACTGGCTTCAGACCCCCGAGTTGGTTTTCTATGACAGCAAAAACTATGACAACGATAGATCTGTGGGATCTATGTTATAATTAATAACTAGGTTTTCCAGGTTAAATATTTATTAGATGGTTTCAACTTGAAGGTTGGAACTATTCTAAAGTATATTGTGTTCTACAATATATGTGTGTGAATGTGGGGATGACAGGAATATCAATGCTATCCTATTCCCACAGATCTATAATTATTCTATGAATTTTATAATATGTAAGAAACACGGAAAAATGCATATATTAAATAAAAAAAAACCTGAATTTATGTATTCCACAATTTCTAAATTTTGGTAGAAAATGCTTTTTTACAAAAGCCAGATTTGACGGAAAATATGGAAGTGGCAACACTGTCCCCAAGGGAGCTATTTGTGTACTTTGAGCTCATGCCTAGATATTGTGGTAATTGTGCTGCAGGTGGGCAATTTAGCTTATTGGCATTTCCTAGGAAACTACGAAAAGGGGCAAATACCTAGGGGAAATCTAGAACATAAGAACAAGGAATTAGTTGTTTAAGCTGCTTGTAAAAGAGCAAAACAAATAAATTCTCTTATTTTGGGAGATAATAAGAAATAGAGAAGCAGGAAGTTAAAAAAAATTGAAGTTTTTGTTGCAATTTCAATTCAGTTTTTAGCCGACAAGTTTAATAAGCCATTTAGCCACAATTCCCCCCTATAAATAACTCTTTAATAATAATAAACGTTGGGGCACAATTTTAAAAACGATTAAATGTCCATAAACCTTAACTACAATTACAAATTGAACTCTGTCTGAGCGTGACAATAGTGCAAAATGCCTTGCACATTCCAGCCTCCACTGCGGCACTCCAGCCTTCCAGTGAGCTTGGAGACTGGAAAAGGAGGAGCAGGAAAGAGGGAAAGAAGAAGAGAAGAGGAATCGCGTATGGCAGGCACGCATTCGCGCATGCGTATCATATAATTCCAATCAATAATCAATCATAAATGAGGCAATGTGACAATAAAGCGTAAATCAGAGAAGAAAGAAAGAAGAATAAGAAGCAGCAGTAGCTGGAAAACTGGAAGGCATTGGAAGAGCGATAGGGAGCTGAGGATATGTATAAAAATAAACAAATAAATGCCAGGCAAAATGATGATAAATTACAAGACCAAGAAGAAAAAAAAACTCACAAAATAAAATGAAAAGAAAACAAAACACAAGAAACAAATCAAAACAAAACAAACAAAACACGTACACATGTTGAGGGCTGCGGGAATCGACGGGAATCAGCGGGAAATCGACGGGAATTCACGTTCTCCGCCTGGAACGTTTGTTGTCGTCCTCTTCTTCTTCTTCTGCTTGAAAGATTGCAGATATTATGTTATTTATTTATACTGCACGCACACACACACACAACAAACACACACACGCGCTTCAGCATCCAAAACTTATTCGAGATTTCGACCCTCCACAAAGTCAGCAAAAACAAAAGCGATTTCTATGCAAATATCGGCAGATTATATTATATTATTATTATATATTATATTATTATATATTATATTATTATATATTATATTATTATATATTATATTATTATATATTATATTATATTATTTTATTTTATATTATCATATTATACTATATTATTATTTTATATCATATTATTTTATTTTGTTTCATATTATATTATTTATGTTCTATATCGTAGAATATATTTTTAGCGAACTGTTATATTTAAATTGAAAGATTATTTTATTTTTTTAAGGTTTTCCCGAATATTTAATCCAATTGAAATCCCGAATCAGCCGCCAAGTCAACCGCACGACGCTGACGATCAACAACGAATGCGAATGCGAAGCGCGGCAGCAAACGAACAAGTTCAACACGAAGCGCACTGGAAGCGAGCATGGGAGAGCAACAGGGCTGCACAAACAGCCAGCAGGAAGCACAGTTGCCAGCGTTGCCAATAAGGCGCATACCAGAATAATATTATCAGAGAAGAGAGGGTTAATTAAGCGGATTTTAAAATTATATTTATGTCAAGCAGCTAAATATTTTAATAATAATTTTATGTTTATACAATTTTTGTTTATTTTTTGTTCATAAAAAAATATTTTTTATAATTGTTCCCAAAATTATACAATAAAATTTTGTTAAATTATTTATTTATTTTTTTTTAATTTAATATTATGTTTATAAAATTTTGTTGATTTATTTTATTTTTTTTAATTTAATATTATGTTTATAAAATTTTTGTTTATTTTTTGTTCATAAAAAAATTTATATTTGTTCCCAAAATTGTATGATAAAACTTTGTTGATTTATTTATTTTTTTTTTATTTAATTGAATATTTATTTCAAGTTTATTCTAGATCAGAGGTGCCCACTCCATAGCTCCCGCTGCTCTTTAGCATATGGGGAGAGCTCTTGCTTATAGGGAAAGCCTCTCCGTTTACGCACCACTGTTCTATATCTAGCTATTATTTCTGGTAACTCTGTGTATGTGAGAGTGGGTGGATGCTAAGCAGAGTGGATTAAAGCTCGCTGCTTTGCGCTCTCTGCAGCTTATTGTGCTTGCATGTGTTGGTGAGCTTAGTTCTTAAGCGGCTCTCACGAGAAGCACGCATGCAAATGAGCCGAGCTTTAAAGGGTGTAGAGAAAGAGAGAGAGAAAAAGAAAGTGAGAGCGGACAATCGGCTGTGGCTATAAAAGACGCTGTGCAGAGAAGCTGCAGGCAGTTAACTTCCGCCTGCAGTGGCGTAGAGACGCAAGTGCAAAGGGTGAGGTAGTTAAATTTTATTTTAAAAATCATCAAAAAAATTTTTAAATAATAATAATTACATTAAAATAAAAAAACTTGCTTTTTACAAATTTTATTTGCAGCCATAAATTTAATGTTATTTTTTTATTTATTTTTTATTTTTAAATTTTTATTTTTTTATTTATTTTTCATTTTTAAATTTTTTATTTTTTAATTTTTTTTATTTTTTATTTTTAAATTTTTTATTTTTTATTTTTTAATTTTTTATTTTCAAATTTTCTATTTTTAAATTTTATTTTTAAATTTTTTTATTTTTTAATTTTTTATTTTTTAATTTGTTTTATTCTTAAATTTTTTTATTTTTAAATTTGTTTTATTTTAAAATTTTATTTATTTTTAAATTTTTAAATTTTTAATATATTTTATTTTTAAATTTTTTAATTTTAAATTTTTTAATTTTAAATTTTTTTTATTTTTATTTTTTTAATTTTTTTTTAATTCAAATATTTTTAGTTTATTTTTGTTTTTACTGCAGCCCTGGCGTTGTAACTGCTGTGTGATGTATTGTGGTTGCCTGCTGCCGCCTTGAGCATGCCCATGTGTGTGTGTGTGTGTGTGTGTGTTTGGTGTATGTGTGTGTGTGTGCGTTAAAAAGCCACAAACAACAATAAGACAAGCAGCCAAGCGCGTTGCCAACACAAACACACCGACAACTGAAAATTTTACTTTAAACAAGTCAAATATTGTTGCAAGTGGTGGGGGAGGGGCAGGGGGAGGGGGGCGCTGCACGTGAAACATAAACGTGTGGGCTGTAATCAAACTGTAAAATGCAGCCACAACAAGTGAATGGCAAGAGATAGAGAGAGAGGGAGAGAGAGAGCAAAGGAGCATCTAAGCGCGTTGCCAACTGCATTGGAGTTGCCAGATGTTTGGCGTATAATTATAGTTGTTGTTATGTGGGCGCCATTTTTAATATTGCCCAGTTTTTATTGCGTGTTTAACACTAGTAAACGCGAATTTATAGCCAACAGGGGAAACATAACGCAGTTGTAAAAAACACAACAAAAAAAGCTAGAAAACAATAAAAAGTTATGCATGTAGGCAAATTACACGAACACACACACACACACATACAGATGCATGCGCGCACGTGCCAAAAGTGCACTGAAAAGAATCCTTAGTCAATTCTAATTACAAATAATTGACGCGTTAATTGCCAAAACACACGCAAATCCTGCCCAAAGTAATTGAGCTGTCAACACAAATGCAAATATACAAACAAACATACATATGTACATATATTTATATATATGCATATGGCAACGCCCACGCCCACAGTCAGCATAAGCAGCGTTGCCAGCTGTCTTGCGGTAGGTTCGTGCTCTTCGTGTGCTTGTTGTATTTTTAATGCGCAATTGTTGTGAGCTGCAAATCGAGTTCCCTTTTTAGCTTTCGGTCTGGTTTGTGCCTAAAGTAAACTTGCCAGCAGCGTTGCCACACTTGGTGTTTTTCGGACTACAAGTGGTGTTTTTTAACTTTGATCTTATCATTTGTGTTTTTAGATTTATTCACAGACAAATTCTTTAAATTTTATTTAGTTGAAGAAAAATATAATTATTTATTTTAAAAATTTAAATAAACTTGCAAGCGTTGCCACACTTGGTGTTTTTTGAAGTTCAAAGTGGTGTTTTAACTTTGATATTTTCATTTGTGTGTTTAAATTTATGCACAAACAAATTCTAAAAATTTTATTTAGTTAAAACAAAAGGAAAATGCAATATTTATTTTATAAAAAAAATTGCAAGCGTTGCCACATTTACTATTTTTGACTAAAAGTGGTGTTTTAATTTAGATTTAATATAGATTTCATTAAAAAAAAAAAAATTTTTATTTTAGTGGCTCTTTAGTGTTTGCAATTGCTATTTCTTATGGGCGAGCTCAGCTCAAATTAATCATTAAATTAAATTAAATTTAAAATTGTAAAATTTAATAATGCGTAAATGATAAAAAAAATATGAAATAAATCAATAATATTTATCAATAATAATTGCTCTAGGCATTGTAAAATTACTTAAAGTAAAAAATAAATAATAATTTTATTTTAAAAAAATATTTAAATTAATAATCAAAATGATTAAAGAATTAGTTTTTAAATATACATATTTATATTTTATTTTAATTTTTAATGCTTTTCCATATTTTGAATTGGCAACCGAGATTTGGGGCAGAGTTGCAAAGGCGTCGCCAGCGTCAGCGCTATGCAACAATTGTTGCGTGTTCAGCTGCCAATCAATGCCAATGACTGACGCAGCAACGACCACACCAGGCACACACACCTCCCCCTCCCCCACCCTGCCACATACCCCCCTCTCTCTGTCACTCGGCATACGTTCCACAGCATCCACACGATGCGCACACTCGCCTAAATAGCCCATAAATATGTGGAGTATGCGCAACTTGCAACTTCCAACTTGCAACTGCAACTGCAAGTCGTGGCGTCTCCCCTGCCCCTCTTACCACTCCTTCTCTAGGCACTGCCTGGGGGTTAAACGTGGCCGCGCTTTGTGGCGCCTAATGCGTGCGCCAAAACAAAACGCAAAGAATTCTTAGAAAAGCGTCGCCAGAGAGCAAAGCAGAGCGAGAGATGGAGAGAGGGAGAGGAAGCAAGAGGAGGGAGGGGAGTGAGGACATGCGAGTCCGAACGGATTAAATGGCACAAACATGGCTAATTACATGTATTTAACACACACCAACGCACAGCCTCACACGCACACAACAACAATGAGCGCTGCGTGCCAGTGTTGCCAGCTTTTTGCAGTGGCCACAATACTTTATAAAGACTGGCAACATTTTTCTACTCTATTATAACATTCCAAAGTCTTGCATTTTTCTATTTCTCTATATTATTATTTTATCACATATTATTATTTATTATTCTTTATTTTATTTTCTGAAAAGGACCATTGTGCCGCCGTATGAACTTGTCCCTACTAATGAAGAATTATTTACTAAGTACGAACCAGTTTTTCTGATAAAAGTAAAAAGTTTTCTCGGGAGAATCTCAGAAAGATCTAAAAGAGGAATAGCAGAGAAAAAAAGCGTTCCCTTGTTCTACAGAAGGTCGAACAGTGACAGAAAAATGTTCGACCATTTCAAAAGTTTTTTCGGGAGAATCTCAGAAAGATCTAAAAGCGGAATAGGAAAGGAAAAAAAAATGTTTTCTTGTTCTACAGAAGGTCGGATAGTGGCAGTGTTTGACCATTTCATCCTATTTTCTTTTAAGATAATATTAATTTCCAGATTTATTCTACTCTGGTATAATATTACGTATTATTTTATTGCATAATTCTATATTATTTTATTATTTTACCATTCTATACTGATATTTAATATTATTCCGTTTTATTTCATAATAGTATTACATCATTTTTATTTTTAATTTATTTTTGTGTGGGTCTATCAACCTGAATTTTGATCTATTACCTCATATTATTATTTTATTTTATTATTGCGTGCAGTATAAAGTATTTCCCAATGATTTTATTTTATTTTATTAGTAGTCTATAAATTTGTTGTATAAAATTATTTTATTCAATACTAATAAATTATATTATTTTTATTTTATTTCAAAATAGTATTACTTTATATTATTATTTTATTTTATTATTTACTGCAATATAAAATATCTTTTCCTACGAGTTCTTCCCATTTTAGCTAGTTTTAGCTTTTTCAAGCTAGTTGGCAACATCGCTGGCCTGTCGGTGCGTCTGTGGCAGTTGGCAACGCGAGGCGCGACACGCAGCAATGACAAGTACAACAATTATGGTCAGAAGCGGCAGCAACACTGTCACCAAACGACACACTGTGGCAACAACAGCAACAGCTTAGGACTTGAGAATTGTGCACTTTGATGAGCATCATCGCATTGCTTGAATTTGTGCCAGCTTTGGTTAACAGCCAGCTAGATAGCCAGATAGCTAGATAGCCAGGGCTGCAGCGTTGCCACACAGTTGCAATCACATACATGACACACCTGCAACATGCGCTAATAAATTATTCAAAATGTCAACTCTGGTTGTTCATGTCAACGCTAACAGGCTACTGGCGTCTGCTTATGTTTATGCTAAGCTGACAACACGGTTCTGCTGTTAGCAGGCTGTTAAGTGTTAACAGCAGCTGCCACTGTAATGTGATAGGAATTAGAGCTGGGATGAAGTTGCTATCGAATTACTATCGATTATTTAAAACATTTAAAAGCTTTTTTAGCGGTAGAAGCAAGGTAACGATAAGATCATTTAACAATGGCGTTGCCAGATAAATAAATGGGATGAAGGTTTTACCGATTTATCGATTAAAAGCTTTTTTTAGCAGTAGAAGCATTTATCGATGGTGCTGCCAGATAGACAAACTGCTGTTGTAACCCGTATGTTAAGTGTGGATAAGATCATTTTTTGCTTAAATAAAATTAGGCAATGCGTTGAACTTGCAATCGATTTATCGATGTTTTGTAATAGCTTGATAAGCTTCTTTAACAGCAGATAAGATCATGTACCGATGGCGTTGCCAGATAAATAAATTTATGTGATTCAAATGAGCTACAAAATGCAATAAACAAGCTGCTGTTGTTAACAGTCTGTTAAGTAAGCAACTGTAGTGAACGATTGCAATCTTGATGAGCTTTTTAAGCAGTAGATAAGATCATCATTTACGCACGGCGTTGCCATATAAATAAATTTATGCAATTAGAATAAACAACAAAATGCGGTAAACAAACGCTGGAGTATTTGCTAATTAAAGGCTGCAATTGCTATGCAAGGCATGGTCGTTAGCCAGCCCTGAACATAGCGCCATTAAAATAGGAGCGGCTAGACCTATCTCCCGACCCTCCTTCTCTCCCCCTATCCATCTCTTCTGCTGTTCTTCTCACGCAACAGGCGTAAATGCGTAACTCCGCATTGTCAATGCGTTTATTTATTAGATTTTAAATGCAATAATTATTAGTTTTATATGGACAATGAAGCGCCAAGTCGGGCCAACAGAGGGCGTGTAGTGAATGCCTGAATAGGCAACAAAAAAGCTAAACATGCATAATATGACTGCGAAAACATGCCACTTGTGTGGCAAGCGAAATATGCAAATGCTGCCACAGTAGCTGCCAAACTGTGAACTGCGAAAAATTCATTCAAGAGACGACACTACGAGAGTCCATGGAGGTTTGTGTGGGTGTCTAACGACTTCGGTTCAGGTCCCTCGACTTCTCCGCTCTCCCAGTCGATGATACGACTCCAAACTCTTGACAGCTTAGCGACAGAGATTTATGCGCTGTAATTTCCCACTTTATTACAGTTTAAAGTTGCGTTTCCATAAGTTTCCTTCAATTTGCGACATTCACTGCGCATTGACTCTACAGCCGGTATTACGGGGCCCAATAGCAGATGTTTTAAATCTTAAGTGCCCGGTGGGTGTCGGGCATAGAAATGAAGCCAATTTGCTTCAACAACTGTAACAAATAGAACCATAACTGTCAGTTATCCAATAAAACAATGTCCGACTACAAACAGAGTGACCAGCTATTAAGAGAAAACTAACAGAAGTACAGTTGTGTTTGTTTTAATCTAAGCATTTTACAATTCCGAAAAAATATTATAGCTAAAGTACTGTTAGGAAACATTCAAGTTGCTTTTTTTGACTTCCCCATCCTCCCCGACTTTCTTCCTTTCTTTAGCAATCTTCTTTCTTGTATAACTTCCTTCTTAATTAATCCTTTGCAGTCAAATTTTCAGCATAGTTAAACATCACTAAAAGCTACATATTTGCCGCTTTAAAAGCAATTAGCTTCAAAATTGCGCTTTTTGAGGTTTTTGCTGATTTAGGGCAATAGGGGATGTATTGTCCAAAACTTCAAATATACGTAATATGTATAAGCTTTACCTCTATCCACATACCAAAGTTGATATCTATAGCTTTACTAGATCCTGAGATTGACGTGTTGAAAGAGGCAGGTCAACTCAGCTTAATCTGCTAAGCAAGCATAATGGAAATATATCTTCTGCAGAAACTAGAACTAACTATTAAAGCCAGCAATTATTTTAACTATAATAGTAATATTATATTTTATTTAACAACAAAACTGTGCAGAGTATTTAAAGCTTCGCCCTTTTGGTTGATGTAATTTCTTAGCCATTTTAAGCCATGTCTCGAGTGTCTGGCCAAGTGATAAGCATCTCTATCAGGCACCTAATAAAGTTGTCAGAGTTTCAGTCTACCGAGCATAATAATTATGGTAATAATAATAATGAAAGAGACTAGATCCGATTGCGACAGTGTCTAAAAATAAGTTCAAATGCGTGTTGACAATTTTTTGCCTTTCTCAATTTTGTTGATTATTCTTTTTTTTATTTTTTATTACCATTGTACGGATTATCGCGACAAGAAGATCAAGAGCAATGGAGAAAAAATCAAATATGTATGGGGAACAAGAGGGACGCCCACAGGCAACAAATAAAAAATTAAAATAAAAAATAAAAATCGAAAAAAAAAAAACAAAATAACTATAACCGACATCAAACAGAAAACTGAAAAAATAAACCGTAAATCACGCTTTCGATAGATGTGAAAAATAAGTGCAGCGATAAGCCGACAACACAGACACGGGTTGAGGCAGGGCTCTGACTAAGTTGCAACAAAAAGGGGCATGCAGCGGCGTTGCGACTGCAATTAATAACATAATTATTTGTAAGCCGTAAACCATTTTGCAAGCTCATTTACAAAATGCCGCTAAAAAGTCGTTAGCTTTTTTTCGTTTTTTTTTTTGCTAGTTGCAACTAACACGATGCGTAGGCTGTCGGCTGGTTTCTAATCATGCCACATGCAGCACACTCCGCGTCGTATGCAAATTTGCCAAGCAAAATTGAAATATTGACTTTGCGCACTTAATTTTCACAGGCTGGCAAATTGCGAATTGCCCAATCAACTCGCTCCGCATTTGCCACAACAATATGCAACATAAATTAGAATAAACGCTCGCAGTCGTTAAACAACAACAAAAAATAGGGACGGGGCAGATCAGTGGGACGGAGACTACAGTCGGACGTAACCGACCGTAGGAGACCCTTTACTTTGAGTACATGTATGGCATATGTTCGCTGTTTCTTATCCGATCGAGACAAAATTCCTAGCGTCGATAGAAAATATCATAAACTAGTTAAATACCAAATTACAAATCAATAGCTTTAAAACTGTGGCTGCAGTAGCTTTTTGCGGTTTGCGAGGAAAGGGTGGGTGGTATCCAAAATCTAAAACAAACTCGTGCTGCTTACTGATTAGGAGAACCTAAATACCGAATATGGTGTCTCTAGCTCTTATAGTTGCTGAGATCTAGGTGTTCATACAGACAGACAGACGGACATGGCTATATCGACTCGTCTTGTCGTCCTGATCAAGAATATATATACTTTGTGGGGTCTGCCACGCCTCCTTCTGCGTGTTACACACATTTCCTCTTTGCACTAAACTAATAGACCCTTTTTACTTTTTTAAAGTAAAGGGTCTAAAAACTTTTAACATTTATTCATATGTTATTCGTTATTCGTTATTCATTCGCCTTGTAGGTGGCTCTAAAAGCCCGCGTGGGCGTGGATGATTTTGAATACCCAACGAGCCATGGAGTTTGGGTCACGCAAAATATAATAATAATACTAATGCCCAAAATGCAAATCATAGGCGTCAGACTTTTGACTTTAAAAACCCCCGGCTCAACTTCTTTGGTGCCTTTAGGTTTCTGGCCATGATTTATGCTGCTTGTTTATGATTTATTGGCAGGCAATAAGATGGAAATTGAAGTTTCAAGATTAGAATTGTTAAAGCGGAAAAGCGCAAACCAATTGCGCAGAATCGTTAGGGAATTATACGAAATGTTGCAAGAGTTCTACAAAGAAACTTCAACTTTTCAGCACAGAAATAGGAATTACGAGACAAAATTACCCCAGTTTCCTAAAATTATCTGCAATTCTATACATTTTTATAGGAATCTAAATTTATTGAATATTTCGAATTATACATTTTCCAAAAACACTTTAAATTTCCTTCGCAGAACATTAAATTTTGAATTATGTCTAGATAATATTACGAACAATCTGACAAATATCTGCGACAATTAAAATTTTTAATTTTTTAATTTTTATTTTAAATATGTTCGTAGAATATAATATTTTTAAACAATATCAAAATATTTGTTGTAAATATATCTATAACTTTATAAGCTTTTAATTATCGAAATTTTGATAGAATATCACTAATTTTAGAAATTTTGTAAAACCTTGCTAATAAAAACATTATCATTATTATCTCTATATTTATATCGTCTGCTGTCTAATATTTAAAGTACTTCTGATTATCTGATTAATGCAAAAGGAGATGTTATCAGGCGAAGCATAAGATTCCATGGAAATATCTTCAAAAAGCGTTTGCCATTACGATGATGCGGCAACTTTAAAGCTTCTCTCTCTTGGTCTAAGGCCACTCTCGCTATGCTCACTTGGCTAACAGCAGTAACAACAACCACAAGCCCAAGTTTACTTGTAATATATGGCCATCAGAGATGCCAAGTATAATATTTTTTCCGTACAATTTAACTTTTTGTAGAGCATTTTCTAAAAAATTCGTTAACTGCGGAAAGCAAGAGCTTTAAAATCCAATAATAAAAAATAAAATAAAAATTTTCAACACTGAATTTTACACAGCAAATGATATTCTGCATTTAATTATGGACAAATATCGTTTAAATTAATGACGAGAAATTTACAACTGTTTTGTATTTTTCAATAAATTTTATAAAATGCAAATAAAGCGCACAAAAAGCCTTAATATTGTCGAAAACGCCAGAATTCTCGCTCGATCTTTAAAAATTGTTGAATTTGACGTGAAAAAAGCTGAATTGGCAGCACTGCTTGTAATGGCCATATCGGGCAAAGCTCCCGCGCTGCCGGCAGCGCTGCCAACCGCAAAATGAAATACGCAGAAATAAAACAAAACAAAAATCTACACAAATGCGAAAACCAATAACAAATTGTGTAGAATTGTAGAATTGAGTGCGCGTCTTGAGTTGCGCTTCAGTTACCTTCGACAAAGGAGAAACAACAACAACAACGACAACAACAAGAGCGAACGAAAAGCAGCAGCCGCAGCCGCAGTCGACGCAGCGCTGACCGCGACTGAACGGCGTCGTCTAACGGCATAACGAATGCAATGATTTGTTTTTGTGTGCATGTGTGTGTGTGTGTTTGCGTTAGTATAAGTGCGTTTGCCGCCCCACAAAACTGAGGTGCTAGATAAGCACACACACACACACTGAAAAAAAAAACAAAACAAAATTGTGTAGAGCAATAACTTAAAATTGATATGTGATGAAATTGATAAGAGAGCGCAGCTGTTGATAACAGTCTGTTTGCAGAGAGCAAAAGAGAGAGAGAGAGCGGCCAATATGCACGCGCTCTCTGACTCATTAAGACGTTCGAAAGTTCGCTTAAATTTGATTAATCATCCAAAGACACAACAATAAATTCTTTATTTGGCTTTTATGGTGAGCAGTGTTGCCGGAAATAGCCAAATTTAAATCAGGTAATATCCAAAAACAAATATTTTAACATAAATATAAATAAAACAAGCAAAAACTAAAAATAATAATAACAGAAAAATTAAATTAGTACAGAATATTGATAATAAATTTTTACAAAAGGTCAAAATTCTGGTCAAAGTGTACAAACAAAAAAATAAATGTATATTCTGAAGTAAAATTTCGAAACTCGCTAAATTGGCAACGCTGATTGTGAACAGGGTTGCCAGAATTTGCTTAAATTGTCATATAAAATATAATAAATTAGCTTAAAATAAACATAACAAATAAAATAAAAATATATCAAAATAAATAACAAATTTATTTATAGTATATTTTCAAATAGTTAAAAGATTAGCATGAAGATTACGCAGAATTACGCTAAGCTGGCAACGCTGTTTGCGACATATTTTCTAGCAACAGCTGGCGCCCAAATGTTAACATTTAGTCGCCCTACCGCAGTGGGCTGAACCGCACCTGTGCTGAGGTTGGCAGCGCCGACAGGCATTCAAGTGGATTTTTTCAAAGAAATGTCAGAAATTCTGTGCATGTGTGTGTGCGTGTGTGTGGAGATAAGCGACATTCAAGTATTTTCAAAACATAATAAAAATTTGATTTTATTGTGTGTATTTTTATAATTGTTTTCAATTCTATTTTGCTTTTTTAGTTCAATTAATGGCGCGCGCAGCACAAATACACACACGCACACACACACTGCAGCATAAAGCTGAGCAGAGAATGAGAATAAAAACTGTAATCGTAATCCCTGCCGAGGAGCAAGCAGCGGCAGCGCAGCAGCAGCGCCAGCATATACAAAAACAAAAACAACAACAACGCGACGCCAGCAGCGCGCAGCGAATAAGAAGCAGCGCAGTATGAGAGAAGAGAAAAAAAATTTTTTTTCTGTTTCTTGTGTCGCTATTTTCGCAATGGAAATGCACATTAAACTGTTTGAATGCTACTCACGCGTACAGTCGGACAGTTGTAGTTTCGTTTGTTGTACAGTTTGTTTACTTTAATGCACCATAAGTGTGTGAAATTTGTTATTTATTTTAAATTGTTTATCACGAAATGCACACACGACGACGACGACGACGACGACAGCGACAGCGACGAACGACCGAACGACAGACACGAAGTGTGTACAACACGAATTGGCCCCACAACTGCGGCGCTTTGCAACACTGCAGCCTTGCCAGCTGCTCAAAAAACAAGTGCAATTGGAAATTAATATATAATATTAATAAATATATTAATTTAATTATTTTGTAAGCATTTTTCAACAATTAGTTTAGTATTGAATCAGTGGCAAAATGTGCAATAATTTTGAAGCATGCTAAACACAAAATGTGGCAACGCTTAGCGCGCGAGGGTTGCATAATATGCTTTATTTAAATAATAATAAACATTTAATATAATATGCTAAAGAGACTTTATAAATTTTGCGTGGTAATTTAAAGTTAAAAATAGCCTTTTTAAAATACATTATAAATTACGTGTGTTTATTAAATCAGAATACGTTGCTAATATAATATTAAAACATATATCTAGATTTGAAATGCAGAACATGCGAAAAATAGCTTCAAATAAATTTAAAAAATATAACATAGATGCGACATTAATTAATAATAAATATAAAATTAAAATACAACAATAAAAATAAATACCTTGCCAATAAAAAATAAAAACAGTTAAACAGTGAGATTTGATATGCAAAATAGCTTGAAATAAATTTTAAATAATTAAACAGCAATGCAACAATGTTGAACAATAAATATTTAATTAATATACAACATTAAAAATAAATAAATAATTTTTAAATAGATGTTTGCCGCGAAATGGCAACGCTGAGCGCATTTGCTTCGCGAACGCAGCGCCACAGTCCGGCAACGCTGCGCCGCACCGATAACGATTGGCCAGTGATAAGAGTTGTTATTGATATTATTTAGTTGTTGTCTGGTGCGCAGTGAGCAAAAAGACGCGCGCACAATTCTGAGCGAAAAGCCTGGCGTAAACATCGTGCAATTAATGTGCAAACATGAAAATACACTTTCGGGAACAGTACGGAACCAAAGGCGAGGAAATACTCTATGTAACCCCAGCAGGTAAACCGGGGAAACCCGAGAACTGAGATTATGCAAGGTTTTATCCGATAATCTTATCCGCAGATCAGAGCAATATAGTGCGAGTGCCGCTACGTGGCGATAAGCTGGTGATACAGGAGAAATTTCTGCTCTTCCGTCTGCTGCAGAGCGTGTTCCTGCCCAAGGGTTATCCCGACTCTGTTTCGGAGGATTATGTGGCCTATCAGATCTGGGATACGGTGCAGGCCTTCTGCAGCACCATCTGTGGCACGCTCTGCACCCATGCCATACTCAAGGGGCTGGGGGTGGGCAGTGAGAATATCAACGCCTATTCGGCGACCGTTACCTGGATACTGAAGGAGGGCAGCGGGCATGTGGGTCGCATCCTGTTCGCCTGGTGGCAGGGCAGCCAGCTGGATGTGGACTCCAAGAAGTGGCGTCTGCGGGCGGATTTCCTCAACGACCTCGCCATGGGCATTGAGATCTATGTGCTTCCCAAGTATCCACATTTGAGCACACAAATCCTGTGCGCCTCCACGTTGCTCAAGTCGATTGTGGGCGTGGCAGGCGGTGCTACGAGGGCGGCGCTGACGCAGCACCATGCGGTGCGTGGCAATCTGGCGGATGTCGCCTCCAAGGACAGCTCGCAGGAGACGTGCGTCAATTTGGTGGCCTCCTTTGTGGGCCTCTATCTGCTTACCATCATCAAGAGCCAGGCCATGCTCTACACCATCTTCTACATCGTCGTAACGCTCCATCTCTACGCCAATCTCCGTGCGGTACGCGCGGTCTGCCTGCGCACCTTCAACGAGTCCCGGTATCTGATAGCGCTCGAGGAGTTCTTCCGCTCCTCCCGCATGCTGACGCCCCAGCAGGTGAGTCGGAGGGTTCCCAAGGAAATTCGGAACTAAGAGCTCCGAAATTCCGAAAACAAATTCAAGGGTTTATAAAGAGCAATGAAGTTTCTTAAGGGAGTTCGGAAAGGAAATTTTTCAACCGTATCCAAAAGTTTTTAAAGTGAACTCCTCAGGGGAGTTCTGATATTGCTCAATCGGATTCTATACTTCCAGAAGGGAATTCAGAAACTTATCAACCAAAATTAAATGTTTATTAGGAATTTAAAAATTTAATTCTGTATTTTCGGAAAATTCCCATCAATTACTCAACAAATTCGGAAGTTCTGTTATCCCTTTAGAGGATGTTTATGAATTTAATTATGAATTTCCTAATCGAATTTTGTATTTTCACAACATTTGCTTAATTATCCAATCGAATTCAGAAGTTCTGATATCCCTTAAGGGACTTCAGAAGTTCCCCAAGGGAATTCGATAATACCTCAAAGCCTATAAAGTAATTTGAAGTTTCCCAAGGGGGTTATGGCATGGCTCAAACGAATTCGGAAGTTCCTCAAGGGAATTCGAAAATGTATCAACTAAAATCGACAGTTTTTCAAGCTAATTGGGAATTTCCTATGGGAGTTCAGTAGTTCTGCAATGCCTTAAGCTACTCGGAAGTTCCTCAAGAGATTTCGTAATTTATTAAGCGCAATCGGTAGTTTATGAATGAACTGGAAATTTCCTAAGGGAATTCAGATGTTTTTCAGGGAAACCGAAAGTTTACAAAGTAAATTAACTATTTAAGAACATACCGAAATTTCTCAATTTAATTTGGAAGTTGTAAAATTTCTAGAGAAAACGCGGATGTTTGAAAGTTTATTGGGAATTCGGAAGTTTTTAAAGAAAATTTGGATATTTCTGAAGCAAGGTTGCTATTTTTCGAGTAAATGGACATCAATAAGTTGTAACTCCGCTCTTCCAGGTCAATAAAATGGAGCGTGTGACCGTGGGACAGACGGTGTCGGTGTCGCTGAACATACGCCTGGGCCTGAGTGTTAAGCATCTGATAGACGAGTACAAGAGCAGCAGCGCTATAGAGAACATCGTATCCTCCTTCGATCCGCACGAGCGTTTCATTATAGCCGAGAGCAAAAGACACTTGGGCGTCTATCTGCACTTCGATACGCGTCCGCAGGACGTCCTGAAGGCCTACTTTTTCGGAGTCTCCTATCTGCAGGACAGAAATCAGATCAAGGAGAAATATTGGGATATTCAAGGCAAGTGGCAGGAGTTTCTGGCGCTGGCACAAAATGAAGGTAAGTACACCTCTATAATCGATTTCTATAAAAGATCTATTTAATTATATACCTTCCCTCTTTCTTTTCCCTCAGGTTGGATGGTCAATCATCATTTGTTACTGGTCGATGAATACCGCTTGGACTGGAAAGTCTAGAAATCTCAGGCCGGGGACCAAAGTGCAAATCTTAGCTTGCTTTTGATTGATATTATTTTCAAGTTTATTTAGTTTAGGAACATTCGACACATTTACTCACATTTCACACATATCTCACATGGTAACACCATAAGGCAAACGTTGATATTAGCTAGGGTATATACGCATACCCATACCCTGTATAGTTTTAGACGCATCCAATCCTCGTTCGTACAACTCGAATAACGTGTACATCTTCCAACTAAGTGTAACTCTGCCTTAGCACAAAAACAAAACGATATTCTATATAGGACATTCCAAAGTCGTTTTTAATTATAGACGAAAATTGTGCTTAATTTTAACATATAACTATTTTGTATAAACTTACCAGAGAGACAACTTTTTACCAAGAAAAAACAAATCATATACTATATACATAATATTATGGAAAATCAGCACAACGAACGAGACATTTCAATTTGCAAAACACGAAACTGTACAAAGTTTTAAAGCTTGACTTTATTTTAAAGTGTAATATTATTTATAAGCTTTTAATTAAATATTTTAATGTATTTCCGTTGCGCTCAGCAAGTCCATTAGCTTAGCACGTGAATTTTAGCTTGAAAATGCTTAGATTTTAATAAGAAGAATTAATAAAGTTCTTTAACATTTTACGCAAAACTTAATTAAAATGGTAATTATTTATTTAAGGATATATCAGATAAAATAGGGGAAATTTTTAGATAGAATTTGTTTGGCAAACAAATGTTTGCTGTTATTTATATTACTATGATTACATTTTGTTATTTTATTTAATTGTATGCTTAATTTTATTTTGTATATTTATTGCATATTAAATAAATTGATTCTTAATAAAATTAAACTTTAAATTTAAATAAATTTAGTTTTACCGCCAAACCAACAGTCTGGCAACATTGCAGGTTGTTAAGCAAAAAGTAACAAATTTTTGTTATCGGTATCGATGCGCGCACGTTTTTCCTCTCAGTAGCCAGTGTTGTCGAAAATAGCTAGATTTGCAATAAAAAATATCTAAAAAAAAATTGCTTAAATGAAAATTAACGAATGAAATAAAAATGCATACAAATAAATATTTAATTTTTGTTATTTATTTGTATGAAATTTTAGTTTTTTTATTTATTTGTATGCGTTTTTATTTTATTAAAAAGCAGTAACTACACTCTGTACACATAAATAACAAAAATAATATTAACATGCATTATTTATATTTATGATTTTTTTTTAATTTTTTTTTTGTTATATTGCATTATTTTTGTGAACAAAATGCATTAATTCTCAAACCCGCTAAATTGACAACACTGTCGGTTGCTGCTGTTTGCTTGTCATCGATAACTTATCGATAGGCGTTTGTTAGTCGTCTATCAGGCTTTGAACGAAAACACGTGCGCTTAACAAACGCTGCTCTTTGTTAGCACAAATAACATAAAAAACAGTGGACAATAATGGAAACTGTGCAGCCAGCGGCTGTGCTGGAGGCTAAGGAGCCGGCAGAGGCAGAGAGCAGCACACAGGCTGTGCCAGCAACAGGTGAAAATGTTGTGGAAGCAAGGAGAGAGGCTGAGGCGGCAGGCGTGGCTTTATCTGCAGGTATGTGGATTATTTAAGCATATTTTAAGTTGAATTTAATGCATTTTGTTTATGTTGTTTAATATGTTTTTGCAGCTGCAGCTGTGGAGAGAGAGAACCTTGAGGCGGCTTTAAATGATTTAGCTGAAGTTGTGGCTTTGGATGAAGCGGAAATGGCAGCTAAGAAAGCCAAGGGATCGGAGGCAACTGAGGCAAAGGCAGCAGCTGCAATGGAATTTGAAGTGGCTGGAGAAGGAGCTGCGGAGGAGGCAACTGTAACTGCGGCAGCTGAGCTGAAGGCGATTTCCGAGCAGCCAGAGGAAGCTACAGGATTAGGAGCAGCAGTTGAGGCGAAGGCGATTCCTGAGGAAGCCAAGGCAACAGTTGCAACAGAGGAAGCCACAGGATCAGAGGCGCCAACTGACATGGAATGCGAAGGAGCAGCAGCTGAGGCGAAGGCAGCTGCTGAACAGGAAGCTCTAGAGGATCCGAAGGCAATTGCTGAGGTAGCAGCGATGAGAAAGCAGCCGGAGGAAGCTAAAGCAACAGAGGCGCCAACTGCCATGGAATGCGATGAAGGAGGAACAGAGGCAGCTGAGGAAGGGGCAGCTAAGGAGGAGGCAGCTAAGGAGACGGCAGCGCTGAGCCCGCGGCCAGAGGCAGCCAAGGAGCAGCCGGTTGCCAAGCCAGCATCTTTAGAAGCCACTCCTTTAGTTGCCCAAACAAACGCTCTAGAGGAAGCTGCTGCTCCAAACGTCAGCGGCCTGGGCTTGCTGGCTGCCTATGGCTCCGATGCGGAGTCGGAGGCGCAGGCGATCAGCAGCGATGATGAGAATGAGGATGTGGTTGAGGTGCCCGCCTCCAGCAACAATAACAACAACAATCTGTCCACCGCACGTCGTCAGCTGCCTGCTGTTAGCTCTGAGGACAGCAGCAGCTCCTCCGACTCGGATTCGGATTCCGAGGGCGAGTATTTGACCGTGCTGCGCAAGAAGATCGAGCGGCGCATCAACACGGAGGACTGCGAGGAGGATGAGGATGAGGAGGGCGGCGCGCGTTCGCGACGTCGCCAGCCGCCCAAGGTGCGGGGGGAGCTGCTGCTGGACGAGCTGCCGCCCATCGAGCAGCTGGAGATTACGGTGCCGGAGGACGAGTGCATCGAACTGGGCAAGGTGCAATCGATTGTGGATCAACTGGTGCTGGTCAGCGTGCTGCCCAATTCCATGCTCTTCGATCTGGACACTGTGCTGTTTCTGGAGCAGGGACGCAAGGTGCTGGGCAGGGTGTTCGATGTGCTCGGCCAGGTGGCGGATCCCATGTACTGCGTGCGCTTCAACAGCAACGAGCAGATCCAACAACGTGGCATCCACATTGGCGATGTGGTTTACTGTGCGCCACAGACGGAGCACACGCAGTTTGTGATACTCTCCAAGCTGATGCAGCTGCGCGGCTCCGACGCCAGCTGGGAGCACGATGTGGAGCCGCCGGCGCGCTTTGTGGACTACTCCGACGATGAGCAGGAGCGCGAGGCACGCGCCGAGCAGCGCAAGAAGCGGCAGCGGGAACGCGCCAAATCCCAGGATTCGCCCAACAGCGATGCTGCTTCAATTGCATCCTCTGCTCCCTCTTCCGCTCCCGCTCCCCGCCAGCGTGGACGTCGCGCCCAGCGGGACAGTCGACAGCAGTTCCAGCCACCACCAGCGGAGCAGCAGCTGCCCCCCAACGAGTACAACTATCATCCCAGCTACAATCCGGGCAGCTGGCACTCCAACTACTATCACAACTATCATCCGCCCAGCGCCAACTTCAACATGATGCCGGGCGTGGCCTTCCCCATGCCGCCCACCCACGGCTACGGTTATCCCATGCCCCATCCCTACGCCATGCCACCGCCCATGGGCATGCCCCCACCGCCCCATCACATGTATCCGCAGCCGCCTCCGCCGCATCAGCAGCCCCCGCACTACGGACCTTCACCTCCCAGATACGGCAAATAGCTCTAGTTTTAATATATCTAATAAATTCTTAAACAGTCTATAAATATATCTATAATATATCTCGTTTAAAACCCTCGTATTTAAACTTGTTTGTCCTGACTGATTTACTGATTGACTAGCAATCCAAAACAGGATATTTTTCTATAAAATCTAAATTTTTTAAACTACAGATCGTTTAAAAAATTTTAAATTAATTTTATTACCTTTGATATAGTCCCAAAAATTAAGTTTTGTAGGGTAGTAGATCTCAAAAATACGATATTTGTTTATAAAATCTTAATTTGTATCCCAAATACGCCCATGTTTGGTTTTATCCGGATATTTTTGAACTACAAATCGTTTACAATCAAAATTTGGCAATTACATTTCATAGAATTTTTTGACCCCCAATAACCTCCCAAAAAGGAACTTTCGGAGGGTGGAAGATTTCAAAAACTCGTTATTTGTCCATAAATCCTAAATTTTTGTTCCAACAAGATTTATTTTTTATGTAAATTTTTTAACTACAAATCGTGTAAAATAAAAAACTTGGCAAAAATATTTCATCGAATTTTTTGACCCCTGATAAGGTCCCAAAAAGGGAGGTTCGGCGTACAGAAGCACCCAAAAACACGATATTTGTCTATAAACTTTAAAGTTTTGGACCGAATACACCCATGTTTTGTTTTTTATGGATATTTTAACAAACCAAATCGTTTAAAACGAAAATTTGGCAATTTAATTTTATCGAAATTTTTGACCCCTGCTAAGGTCCCAAAAAGGGAGTTTCGGCGTATAGAAGCATTCGAAAACACTATTTTTGCCTATAACATCTAAATTTTTGGACCGAATACACCCATGTTTAATGTTTTATGGATATTTTTGTAAAACAAATCGTTTAAAATGAAAATTTGGCAATTTAATATCATCGAAATTTTTGACCCCTGATAAGGTCCCTAAAAGGGAGTTTCGGCGTATAGAAGCACCCAAAAACACGATATTTACCCATAAAATCTAAATTTTTGGGCCGAATACACCCATGATTGGTTTTTTATGGATATTTTTACATAACAAATCGTTTAAATTTGGCGATTTAATTTCATAGAAATTTTTACCCTGATAAGGTCCCAAAAAGAGAGTTTCGGCGTATAGAAGCACCCAAAAACACGATATTTGCCTATATAATCAAAATTTTTGGATCAAATACACCCATGTTTGGTTTATTATGGATATTTTTGCAAAACAAATCGTTTAAAATGAAAATTTGGCAATTTAATTTTATAGAAATTTTTGAGCCCTGGTAAGGTCCCAAAAAGGGAGTTTCGGCGTATAGAAGCACCCAAAAACACGATATTTGCCCATAAAATCTAAATTTTTGGACCGAATAAATCGTTAAGAATCAAATATTTCAAATGAGTTTTATCGAATTTTTTAACTTTGATGGCGTTTTAAAAAGTTCCTTTTCATTCCCCTAAATTGCTATATTTTCCACCCCAAAACCTACAATTTGATCGTAAATTTATATATTTTGTTTGTAATTATGTAAAAAATTTATTTAGTTTTTGTTGCTTGTATAAAAAAGGTACTTAATCTGTGTGGGATTTTAACAATTATATCTGTAATACATGTGTGTATGTGTGCGTCTTGTAAATATATATTGGTTTAACTATTACTTAACCCAGTTGACAAAATTTTATTTCTTTCAACTGATAAATTTGTTAAAAGCTATGCAAATTTACAGCAGTTGACGTTTTGATTTCTTTTGTACAAGTTAAAATTTCTATACTTTTAAATATCTCCTAAGTTAATTATTTAAATTAATTTAATTACGTAATATTTGATTTATTTGCAATTTTCGGAAAATTTTTACTAGCTTAGTTTACGTCTAAATATTTGACTTTGGGATTGCTAAATCTCTGACTCGAGCTTTCGTTGCACTTGATGTGGGATTCTCTGTCAACTGGGCAGGTTAAAATGATTGCTAGATTTAGTATATATGCTATATATAGATAAACTATGTGTACGATTTGCAGGCATTTTGTACAGCATGCAAATGATGTGGGCGGGAAGCACTACGAGCGATACGACTAATCAAAAAGCGTCCAAAACCCATGTTAACTATCTGCTTTGTGTGTAAATAATGCACTAATAGAGCTGCCAACGATAGTATCGCTTATATTAATAATTCCTATGAAATTTCGAGTGACGATAGCTATGCGATAGTACTATCGCAAGCAGCCGCAACTAGCGTTTGGCTCTTGTCTATAATATACATATATCGCGATAGATCAAGCTAAATATTTGTGATTGTTTTGAGCTTATTCGAAAGGCAGCCGGCGAAAATTCAGAAATTCCCGAAGGAAATACCAAAATTGCTGAAGTGAATTTCAAAAACTTTTAAAGGATATTCAGAAATTCCTAAAGGTTAGGTTCGCTTATTCAGGGAAGTTTGTAAAATCATTTGAAATATCAATTCAAAACATCGGATATTTAATTGCATACGAAATATTCTCCAACGGAAATCGAATCTTCAAGCGAATTCGAAAGTTTTTTAAGGCAACTTAGGTATATTTCATTGAAATTCGAATATATCAATAATATTTTGAAAAAATATTAGGAAAAGGAAAAAGGGGGAATCTTTTTTACAAACTTTGTGTTGAAGGAAATCGACTGTCCCTAAAAGAAATTTAGATAAATTTGAAGAAAATCCAAATACGTAAATTTTAAACAGAATTGGAAAGTTTTTAAGTTAATGCGGAATTACGTCTCTGAAAATTACTCAACGGATTTCCGAATTTCTAGAATATTAAACGAATATGCCTTAATTGGAGTTGAAAATTTCTAAAGTGAGTTTCGAAGATTCTCAGGAGAATTCTAAGAGATTTCTTAACAGAATTGGGAAGTTTTTAAGTTAATGCGGAATTAGGTCTATCAAAATTTCCGTAACGGATTTCCGAACTTGCTCTAGCTGCCACAGGCACGTGAGAATGTGTGTAGATATACAAAATGCTGGCTTAAAGCTATTTACATCAAAAATAAACAATGCAACAATGCGGATAACAAAGGATTTCCCCCGGGGGATTACGGATTACGGAAGGAGCTTAGCCCTGGCCGATCTGCAGACGAGGCTTGAGCAGCACCAGGACCACGGTGATGTTATCATGGGAATCCCGCTCTTTGGCCGCCTCCACAAGCAGCTTGGGAATGTCCTCCAGGGGAGTACTCTGATCTTCTAGGCACTCGTAAACCGTGTCCACTATAAAAGACTCCGGCACATGATCCCAGAGTCCGTCCGTGCCGAGCAGCAGAAAATCGTGCGCCTCGCTCAGCTGCACGTCCACAAAATCCGGCTCCGCTATAACCGCCTCCAGACTGTAATCCCCAATGGAGCGTCCTACATTGAGAATGCCATTAACCCGCCACTGCCCCTGGGCGTGGATTACGGTGCTGCCACAGAGCTCAATGCGTCGTCTTTCATCCGGGGACTCCGGTTTGTGTGGCTTCACCAGCTGCAGCTGCGTGCGCCTGCCCACCAGCAGCGCCTTGGAGTCGCCCACCCAGGCGATATACAGCTGGGAATCCGTGATCAAGGCACAGACGGCGGTGGTGCCGCTGGTGATGCGCTTATCAGCAAATCTTTCGTCCGCTAGGAGAAAAGACGCCTCAAAGGCGTTGCAATAGAATTCTGGCGCGTTCGTGGGCGTGGCACGCTGCAGCTGCTCGGCCAGCAGCTGTGGCAGCTGGCTGGTGGCATAACTAGCAGAAAGCGCACCCGAATGTCCATCGAAGACGCCAAAGAAGCGGCTGGAGCGCAAACATTCCGGCAGCTGATAAACTTCACCATAACGCTCCAGGCAGACGTGACGATCTTCCATTTTTCGCGGCTTGTTCTTGATGGCGGCTGCACTGCATCCGGGCGGCTTTCGGCTGCACTGACACGCCCCCTGCGCGCACAGCGCACCCGCCTCCGCATATTCCCTTAGCCTTTCCAGCTGCGCATTGTCTGTCAGCTTGAGGAGCAACTGTTGCAACTGCTTGGCCACAAATTGTTGCAGCTTCAGCAGATCCTGCTCCTGGCTTAGCTGATGCTCCTTGGCCTGGCGCAGCTGCTGCTCTGCTTGCTCCGTTGCCAGCTGCAGCAGCCGCAGCTGAAACGCCTCCGGACATGCCACGCCCCCAACCCCGCTCTGCAGCTGCCGCCAAATGGCGCTTACGATTTCCGCACGCTGCTCCTCGGCGCTCACTTTGTAGGTGTCGCTGCTGCTGCGCGTTACACAATTACCGTTATTCCCGGAGTTCAGTTCGCCGCCTGCCACGCCTCCTGCCCCGCCGCCAACGCCTCCGCCGCTGGCGTTGGCCAGAAACTCCTTGAATTCCAGCAGTTGGGCGCATTCCGTTGCTGTTGTTGTTGTTGTTGCGTCCGTCGACATTGTTGCAACTGTTATTGTTGTTGTGTTTGCATGTGTTCACTGGTTTGTTATTAATATTAGTATTATTATTTATTTATTATTTATTGTTAACGATGATTCACTCGCATTTCTTTTTTACGCAATGGCTCTATTGTTTATAGTAGAGATGACAGACAACACAAGTTATCGCCCTCGCATATCGCAAGTGCTCAGTGCTTATCGATAATTGCATTTTGGCGCGCGTTTAAAAAGCTGTTTAAGAGAGTTTTAGAAAATGAGAGAGCAAATGAGAGAGAGTTAAAGAAAGAGCGGCAACTGTTATTCTTGTTGTGTTTGCATGTGTTCATTGATTTACTACTATTATTAATCTTATTTATTAACGATATTTCACTCGCATTTATTTTTTGCGCAATGGCTCTATTGTTTATAGTAGAGATGGCACACAAAACGAGCTATCGCCATCGGTTATCGCAAGAGCTTAGTTCTTATCGATAATAACATTTTGGCGCGCGTTTGAATAGCTGTTTAAGAGAGCTATGCAGAAATGGAGAGCGTGAGAGCAAGAGCGCCCACGCAGCAGCCGATCGGTGGGCTATATAAGTGGAGCTGCATTGCCGATTTAGTTAGTTCAGTGCCAGCTGGCGGTGCGTGCGGTTGCAGTGAGGGTGAAGTGTTAAAGCTGGCAGATAACAGCATCTTGGTTTTTTGCAGTGTATTTGTGTGAGTGAGCAGTTTATAAAGTGCAACGCGAAAGTAATAAGTATTGTCTGATTTATATTTTTTCATAAAAGTTAACATTAATAAAAGAAGTTTACTATTTTATTTAAAAAGTTGCCAATATTAAACAAAGTGTTTTTGGTGCTTTTTATTGGTGCATTTTTATTATTTTGGTTGGCAACAGGGTATATATTGCTTGCTTGCCAGTGTTGCCCTATTGCTTTAGAGTGAAATTCATTCAGCTCAGCTGCCAAAGCAAAACAAAAACTTTTGCCGGTTTGTTTATGTTGATACAAAATGGAAATTAGCTGCGAAAATGCAAATAAATTGGAGGACACGGCGCTGCGCCACAAAATACGGGAATATGCGAGGCAGCAACGGGAGGATGTGCGCACCAATGCCAGAGATGCGCTGCGCTTTGGCTTGGGGCAAATAAAGCAGGAAATCGGAGAGTTGGAAAATCTGAATGTTAAGGACGTTCAAGGGCTGGCGGGACGCATTAAGAGGCGCAAACACGCCTCCAACGAGGATATGTACCGCCTCAGCCACGCCTTTCTGCAGGGCAACGAGAATATCAATGCTTTTGCAGCTATTCAAGGCGCTACGCAGGTGATAATCAAGGAGCTAACGGGTAAGAATTTAAACAAAGAATGGGCGTAGCAAATCAGTCGGACGCACCCGACTGTATCCTGTATTTTAAACACAATTTTTTTAAAATTACGAATCGCAGCAATGCTTATTCTTCTTCCCTTATTGTGCTTTAACGCCTGCAATATTGTTTCGTTAATATCTCCGGTGTTTATTTACCGATTTAAATGCGCTGTTTTGAAGGAGGCGTGGTTTAATTCTAAGTTTTTATTTGTGTTTAATAATAAATCTTCTTCTTTATTTTAGGTGCCCACGTGCAACGTCAGATTGGCGCCGCCGAATGCCTCTGCAACATGTCGCTGGGCGAGGCGCATGTCTGCGAGAAGATCACAGCCTTGGCAGGAAGTTATCTGGTCACCTATCTGCAGAGTCAGGAGCCTCATCTCACCCGCAGCTGCCTCTGGACGCTGGCCAACATCTTGGCCAGCTGCCACAAATCGGCCAAGACGCTGCTGCAAATGCAACTTGCCACCAAACTGTGGAAACTCTATATGGCTGAAGGGAATGCTTATCAAGAGCCCGCTGCAGTTTGTTTGTATCTGATAGCCAGGGAGGTGGCATCGCTGGTTTCTCTGGAGGATCGCGTTTATATAGCTGAGCAGCTGCAGCAGAAACAGCCAAATGAGCCAGCTGCTGGCTACTATATGTATATAGTTCATCAGCTCGATTTGGTTGCCTTGCCAACTTGCAACTTGCAGCATTTGTTGCAGTTCTTTGTGGCAAATGTTGCAGAGAAACTGGACTTGTTAAGCGCGTTCTATGGCGTGCGTGTTGTTAGCAACATGTTGGCATTGAAACCAACTGAGAAGCAGTTGCCGGAGCAGCAGTTGTGGCAGCTGTTGCAAGCTATAAAGCAGCTTTATGCCTGGAGAGATGCGCAGCTGACGCCGGAGCTGCTAAAGATGCTCAGAAATCTCTTGGAGTTGCAGCGCTTGGATGAGCAGCAGCTGCTGGAGCAGCTGCAAGTTTATGTGGAGACAACTGCAGCTTAGAAAAACATTTGTTAAGTTGCGTTTGTTATATTACAAATTAGTTTTAAAATTGTCCCTAATTGGCATTAGTTTTAAACTTTTTTGCCTGCAAGTTTATGTAGAGTCAACAGAAGTTTGTGAAGCTTTGAAAAACATTTGTTAAGTTGCATTTGTTAACTTTTAAATTAGTTTTAAAATTGCTTTAAATTGTCTTTAGTTTTAAACTTCCAGGTCTGCAAGTTTATGAATAGAACTGCAGTTTTTGAAGCTTAAAAAAACCTTTAAGTTGTGTTTGTTAAGTTTGTTTGTTAACTTGGAAATTAGTTTAAAAATTTCGTTAAATTGGCATTAGTTTTAAACTTATTTGTCTGCTGAAAAGCAAAAATAGGCAGCCTGAAAAATCTCTTGAAATTAAAGCATCTGAATTAATTAAAGACTACGTTAATCTAGATGGAATTCTAATTTTTTAAGCTCAATAAAAATGTTGGCTTAACTAAAATCTATAGTTTTATTAATGCTTTAATTGGCACTATTTTTTAACTTCTTTACCTGCTGAAAAGCAAAAAAAGCAATCATCTGCTGCAGCCTGAGAATCTCTTGAAATTACAATAAAATGCGAGGGTAGGCTGATAAGTAATCGGCCTCGTTAAGAAAAAACTATGTTTTTTTTGTATTATTAGCCGATGATACGAAAAGTTTGGTGAAGTTCGGTAACATTGATTTTTGGTGGTTTTTATTTTAGTTCGACTACTTTGGCAAGTCTAATTTGGAGTGAGATTTCTGCTTTTAAAACGAAAATTAGACAATGGGATCAAAATTAAATTTTTGACAGTGTATATGGAGATTTTTTGCCGTCTAATTCGACTAAAAAATATTGGACTGCCGATTTGTTTACAAATTTGATCGTTTGAAAGCTATTTCAGTCAAATGAAGAGGTAATATTCCGACATTGAGAAGCTTAACCAATTCTATTTCTTCGGGGGTATACAAAAGTTGGAGGATCAGTAGATGAAGTGTATTCCCATAAAATAAGATTATGTTGAAAGATAAATATAGTTTTCTATCAAAAAGTTTCGTTTTCTTGCCGAGGCCAATTACTTATCAGCCCACCCTCGTAAACCAATAAAGTCGTTGCGATGGTGTACTTTAAAACTAGAGTTTTATTAATGCCATAAATTGGCATTACCTTTGTCTTGTAAAACGTTAGAAAATACTATTTGAGAGTAGTTTTTGTCATACAAAAAATCATTTAAAAAAGGAACACATGGAATTCTACAAACTAAGAAATAAAGCAAACAAAAAATGGAATAAAAATTAAAATACAAATAAAAACATGTAAACATTTCAGACTTAATGGAACATGGAATAGTACAGTAAGAACTAAATTAGCTGCTTTTAATTATAATTAATTATAACTAATTATATATCGTCCTCGAAGAGCGCAATGATGCGACGTCTTTGGGTGTCGTCCTCTTTGGCGTTGTGATGCCTGCCGTTGTGCAGCTCCAGTTCGCAGAGCGCATCGAAGACCAGGTTGCATTGGCTGCAGCGTGCGGCGGCCAGCGGCACCGGCGACTGTTGCAAGCTGCCTGTGGCACGTTGCAGCTTCTCGATGAAGCAGGCGCGCTCCTCCTGCGGCGCTGCGCCTCTGATGGGTATGGGTTTGAGCGGCGTCTGCTGCGAGTTGCGACTCTCGGAGCGTTCGATGGCGTAGAGCACGCTGTTCTGCACCGTGATGGGCGTGGCAGAGCCGCTGAAGTAGGAGCTGCTGTCAAAGAGCTGCTCTTGCAACCAGCTGGTTTCGTCTGTTGTTGCTGCAGCTTCTTCAGCTTCTTCTTCGGTTGCCTCCTCCGCCGCCTTGCCATTGCTGAGCTTCACCTGTTGCAGCTTGTCCGCCAGCTGCATGTCCACGTTGTGCTCCTGCAGCCAGTTGCAGATCTTGTGCAGCGCAAAGATCATGCGGCGTATGTACTCGTGGGGCGACACCATGCGATGCCGCTTGATCTCCAGCAGCTTGTTCACCTCGCTGATCAGACTGTCGAACTGATACTCCACGCAGTTGTCCACGTGCAGCTGATGCGTGTCCTCGTGCATGAAGCGCCTGCTGCATGCCGCACACTTGCGCTCCTTCCAGCTGGGCTCCGGCATGTTCACCTTGATGTCCCGCAGCTGCGCCTGCTCCATCGGATCGTCCTCCTCGAAGTTCGTCTCGCTGTAGTTGTAGCAGTTCTTGTGCTTCCTCGACAGCGCGTTCTCCTCGTTCTCATCGCTCGACGTGATGGGCGCGTAATCGTCGTCCTCCCCGGTGCCGTTGCCGCTGCCGCTCGTCGACGGCAGCTCCATGTGCGGCTGAGCCTGCCAAGAATCGCAAGAATCGGAAATTAGTTGCTTTGATTTATTTATTTATTGAGATTGTAAAACCGAATTAATTCTAGCTTACAATGTTTTAAGTTCAGAGGGAATTTAGTTGCAATTTGTTTTTTTTTATGGCATTTTAGTTTATTTTCCATTCATGATAATATTTAAAAAAATTTTTAAATATTTACAATCTACTATAGGTTTTGAATTATATAGACAGTGAGTGTAAGCTTATCAGATGCAGTCCAAAATCTATATTTTATGGGGTCTACCACGCCTCCTTCTGCCTGTTATATACATTCTCCGTTTTACCCATTATTCCAAGGGTACAGGGTATAGAAATGTCAGGAAAAGTATCATAACTTCTGATCCAAAAAAAATATCGAAAAACTAATATTGCCATTTTACAGATAAAGAAGTTCTTTCTCGAAATTAGGTAATTTCGTATTTCTCTGCATTTTTGTGTCCAATTTAAAATCAAAGAAAACAAAAATAATAATAATAAAAATAATTCAGGTTTGGTGTGAGCTTTTTTTTACATATTAAAAAATTTATGGTAAAATATGGAACTGTTGCCATTATTTTGATGGATATTTGCCGATATTCAAAAAACAAACTATGTAACCATGGATAAATGGCTAAAACAGGGTTAATAACTTTGGGAGAATGTATGTAACAGGCAGGAGACGTCGCAGACCCCATAAAGTATATATTTTCTTGATCAGGGTGACGAGCTGAGTCAATTTAGCCCTGTCTGTCTGTCTGTATGGACGCTGAGATATCCGAAACTATAAAAACTAGCACAGAGCTTTTGGTATGTAGTATGTATGAATAAAATAAAATACATTCGCCAATTTAAGAGACACAAATCTATTTACATAAATTCCCTCTTCAGTAGTTGGTAGGTCTATATCATACGCAGATGAGGTTTATTTCAACTATTGGCTGCCACGCCCCATTTACGCCCTAATCGTTAAAAACCGAATAACAAGCGTAATATTGAATATAAAACATTGTAATTCGGAATATATGCTCTCTTCTATTTTATTCAACTATACTTAAAAGCGCGTTGAAATCGGTTAATAAACACGGGAGATATTTATATATATTTTTTTCAAACTTTTCCCGTCAAAAACAGCTTTTTTTAAGACTTACCTGGGCAACATTTCGCTGCTTGTCGAACATGGCATTTAAGTAGCGTGTTCTCTGCTCCTTGCCATTCCGCTTGAAGCCTTCCGGCGTATTTTGGCTTAGAAGCTGCTTGTAGACCTTGTCCGTGGTTTGCAGCTGGGCGCTGTTGTTGAGCAGCAGATTGTCCACGGGTCGCTGCTCCACGTAGCGCAGCTGCTCCGCCGTAAACAGCGCATTTTCCTTATCTTGTTCGTTGTTGTCCGACTTTTGTTGATATAATTCGATCAGCTTTAGGTTGAGCGCATTTTTAATGCATTGTTCCCGGAATGTTACGGCGTGTTTCAAATACGATATGCACAGTGCGCATATGTATCTGGGCAGCCCATCGTCTGTAGAGTTCTAGAAAAATCATTTATTAATCCTTTCGTAACTAAAAATATTTAATTTTTTACTTTTAATCCCGAAGTCTCTTCGAGCAGCACATTAATTGGCTTCTGATAGTTGAGAAATTCGTTCGTCGAGCCATGCAGATATGTGGGTATTTTGGCAAATATATCGTAATCTGCCGGACTGCTGCATATACGGCAAATATGTCCCCACGCCGTCATTATTTTAAATTTAAATTTAATTGCAAATTTTTGCAGCGAAATTTTCGCCGCTCTAAACAACAAAATTGTATATACAAGAATGGCTGCTAGTGCCGGGTTGCCACCTTAAATTAGAAAACGCGCATGAAATGCATCAAAACAAACGGTTTTGGTGCCAAAACACCAGGCTGGCAACCGGGTTTGCGCAAGTGTTGCCAATTTGCATAATTGACCTGCGCAACAGTGCTGCCAAGCTTGCTATTTTATCGTTAGAATTGTCTTTTAAAATTTTTGAGGGTCCAAAATGTATGGAATTTTTACGAATAATAAATTATTAGCAAAGTAACAGCAATTTTATTTTTATTTTATTTAATACTGCAGAACAAGACTCCACTGTAATCAACAATATTTGGCGGATTTAGCTGTTTTTGGCTATTGTGGCGGCTGCTGATTAACTGATAACAGCCAGCACTGATGGTTGGCAATTCCACTAAATCGATATCTCGATAGCGTTGTATTGTTGTTATCGCGAAGCAACAGCTGTGTGCAAAATGAATAATGCCAATCCGAATATTATATTTAATCCATTAATTAGCTCCATACAGAAAGTGGTGTTGTATGAAACGCGCGCAGTAAGTTCTGAACCATCAGCTAAACATATTAATAGTTGTAATTTCCACAGCGCCTGCATCTGGTGGGCAGCAACAATCGGGAGACCCGTTTCCGCCTGCTGACCATCGATCGTTTGGCTTTGAATCGTTTGAGCATTGAGGAGAATGCGAATGAATTTAACAGCCAGGAGATACGGCGTTTTGTCTCCTCGCTCAGCGGCTCCCCCAAGGTAACCTCGGCCTATGGAATTTTGGGTTTCGTCAGATTCCTGGAGGGCTATTATCTGGTATTGGTAACTAAGAGGAAATGTTGCGCCCACATTGGCATGCATCTGGTTTATACCATCAAGGACACGGTGATGGTGCGGGTCAACGAGGTGACCTCGCAGCGTCCCCCGCATCCGCATGAGGAGCGCTACAAGCGCATGTTCCAGAACATCGATCTGCGCAGCAATTTCTACTTCTCCTACTCCTATGATCTCACGCGCACGCTGCAGTACAATGAATCCGCTCCCAGATTTGTAGGCGCCAAGGTGAATCTGGACGCTGATGAGCCGCTGCCGGACTGGAACAAGCTCACCTACAACGTGGCGCAGCAGCACGAGCGTGTGGACTACGCTTTTAGAAGCGATTCCCGCAAGCGTTTCGTCTGGAATGCGTATCTGCTGCAGGCCATGGATGGGATTATGCACAAGGATTGGCTGCTGGAGATCACGCACGGCTTTGTCAGCCAATCCTGCATCAGCATCTACGGCAGGCATGTGAACGTCTGCCTTATTGCCAGGCGCAGCACCAGATTCGCGGGCACGCGCTTTCTCAAGCGAGGCGCCAACTTTCAGGTGAGATTTCTAGACAACAATTCGTCTACTTTGCTAATAAATTTTCTGATTTTCAGGGCGATGTGGCCAACGAGGTGGAAACGGAGCAGATCGTCAGCGATGCGCAGCGCTTGTGCGCCTTCACGCAGATGCGCGGTTCGATTCCCTCCCATTGGTCGCAGGACATCAGCAAGATGGTGCCAAAGCCGCCCATACAGCTGGACATCTCGGATCCGTATGCGCAGACGCCATCGCGTCATTTCGAGCGTCTGCTCTTTCACTACGGTGCGCCCTTGATAATGCTGAATCTGGTGAAGAAGCGCGAGCGTCGCAAGCACGAGTCGATTATATCCAAGGAGCTGGAGCAGAGCATACGCTATCTGAATCAGTTTCTGCCGCCGCAGCATCGCATGAAGCACATACACTTTGATATGGCGCGTCAGAGTCGCCTCAGCGGAGGCAATGTGATGGAGCAGCTGGCGGTGCATGCGGAGAGCATCATTCAACAGACGGGCATGTTCTACAAGGCGCGCCGGGGCACGGAGCTGAGCTTCCAAACGGGCATTGTGCGCACCAACTGCGTGGATTGCCTGGATCGCACGAATTCCGCACAGTTCGCCATCGGCAAATGCGCGCTGGGACATCAGCTGGAGCGCATGGGTTTCCTCAAGTCGGCCAAGCTGGAGTTCGACTCGGATTGCGTCACCATGCTGGAGCATCTGTATGAGGAGCACGGCGACACCTTGGCGCTGCAGTACGGCGGCTCGCAGCTGGTGCATCGCATCAAGACCTATCGCAAGACCGCCGCCTGGGCATCGCAGGGCAACGATGTGATGCAGACGCTCAGTCGGTATTACAGCAACACTTTTAGCGATACGGAGAAGCAGCAGAGCATCAACTTGTTCCTGGGACTCTATAAACCGAGTTTTACCAAGCGTAATTATATAATTATACTAAACAGAGCCCAATCTAAACGGTCAACCGAATTTTTAGAGGCGTTTAGGTTCTCAGAAGATGAAAATTCGCTCGCGTTCTGATTAGTAACGTTTCGTTTTTGCTCTAGGTCTCCAATTTCCATAAGTGGGCAGCAAATGTGTGGATTGGGAAAAAATACACGCAATTGTTCCTGTAATTTGCTTTGTATACGAGAAAGAGCTCTCACATATACGAGCTGGCTCTCTTTATAAGAAAGAGCAACTGCAAATACAAAAGAGCAACGAGAGCTATGACGTGGGAATCTGTTCCTTAGCCAAAACCATAAATGAGATTGGGAGAAACGCTTACTTATCCATAGACAAAAGCTAAGAATATCGGAGAAAATGCTCTCGAGCAGACACATGATTTAAGAGAGACTGCAAAATCGGTCTTAGGTTGAGCGCAGAGCAAACCGAACCAAAAAGATGTTTGAGCGGTCTTCTTAAGACTTTTTTACTTCAAGTCAGTGAGAGAGCAAGTAGGGATTCTGGAGGACCGATTATTGCGAGCTCTACTACCCAATCTTAAATTAAATTCTTTAAACTAACTCTCATAATACTTGCAGTAAATCAACCCATTTGGGAGCTGCAAACGGACTATGACATGCACAATGCCTTCGTGCCCAGCACCTACAGCGGCTCCATCACGGATTGGGTGCGCCACAAGGTGCGCGAGTGTCTGCCGTATCCCTGTGCGGACTCCAATAAGCTGGTCAAGGAGCTGTTTCGTGTGCACAGCAATGGCCTGGAGATGATCGACGCCTATTCGAATTATCATCAGTCCTTTAAGTGGACGGATCTCAGCGAGCATATAGAGTTTGAGATCAGCCAATTGGCCACGCGTTATATGCCCACGTTTCGCACCAACTACAGTCCGTTTCAGCGTCAGATACAATCCTCGCTGAAGGCGCGCCAGAATCCCTCGATGACGGGACAGAGCTCGACGGGCTCCACCAACAGCAACTCCTCCAGCTCCAGCGAGGGCGAGGACAGCTCCAGCGATGAGGAGCTGAGCGCCAGCTTCGCCGAAAAGGAATCCAAGCAAACGGAAACTGCTGAACCCGCCGCGTTTACCTTGGCATCGCTGTTGCCCTCCATGGAGCAGGTGTACGGCTGCAGCATTAATCCGCCCTCCAAGCTGAGCATGTCCATCTACAAGAAGTACGTGCAAATGGGCAAACTCTCCAGCAACGTCTCGCAGCTGGACATGACAGCGGTGGCGCAGCGGGAACAGGAACAGGCCAAGATGATGCGTGGCATTACGCTGCGTCCGCTGAGCGATTACGGCACGGATTCCTACCTCAGCGTGCAGCCTCCCACCGTGCCCCCCAAGAGCCAGCTCATCTATGCCGAGTACTGCAAGACGCCCCGAAATTTCAGCGCTGTGCCCAAATTCGAGGAGTTCGATATGCTCTATCGCTATGTGCAGAATCTGGGAAAGCCACAGGAGAGCGTCGAAGTGCAGCATTGTGTGCTGAGTGAGGCTGAAGTTTGACTTCAAACTGAGCTCTATAAACTGTATTAATATTATTAATATTATTTAATACTATAAGAATTACCAATTTAAAACTCTCGCGGTTTAATTTGTCGTCCCTTTTTCAATATTCAATTATTCAAAATTGTTTCCGATTGTTCAAATCCTAAAAGCCTCGTAAATCCTTCTTTAACAACGGATATTTTTATAACTTTCTAGACTTAAAAGTATTTTCTTATCATTCAAAGTTCAAGTTCTTTAAACGCCTATCTAAAAACGTCTATTTATAACCATAAATTTATACAAATCGGGAAGTATTTTGTAAAAATAAAACCTCAAATATAAATTAATTATAATTATAAACCGAACGATCTAAATTCACTTTTTAAAATTTAAATATAAAACAGCGTTGAAAAAATGTTATAAGATAATCCAAAACCTATTAAGCACTTACCCAAAATAATGCCATTAAAATATATATGGGCATTTCCACAGAAAGGTCCACCGGGGCCAAAAAATTAAAATTTCTTAAAAATGATATTTTTAACATTTTTAACATTAAGAAATATTAAAATTTAACAGATTTGAAAATATCTATTATAATCTATTATAGTTTTCAAAAAATTCGAATGCAAAGTCGCGAAAACGCATTTTTTGTCATTTTGACGTTTTTTAGGGCATTTTTTTTTTTGAAAACAGCTTCTCAAACAGAAGCATCATGCTCAGTCATTTGTTTTCAAAATCACTCCTGTTATGTAAAAATAAATAATTCCAATTATTTTTGTCAATTTAAAAACGTTTTAACCATTTGTTCCTTAAATACTTTCCAACAACAACAATAACAAAAACATACATAAAAATGGTCACGTGCCAAATGTCACGTTACAATTTTTTTAAATTGAATTAAAAAAAAAAATGCAAGTCATCTTTGAAAAAAATCATAACCATTTTGAAGAGGCATCCATGCACAAGAGTTTAAAATTTGTTGCATTAAAATATTGCCACTGGATTCGCTAATATTGGCGATTGAATTGGTTGACCTCAAATGCCACTACCATTTTCTTCCGGTGACAAATGTCTTGAATTTTTCAATTTTCTTAAAAATGAAAAGTTACCCAAAATCAATCTTTCCACCAATGAAAGAGCTAATTTAATGCTATATGTTAAGCCTTTCAGAAGAAAAAAATATCGCTTCCTTTTAACCGTTTTTTTACTTTGAACGCGTACGAATGTCTTGTGCGCGACTGTGGAAATGCCCATATCACAAATATTTGTAAAAACCAATTTAAATTAAAATGCATTTATTATTTTGCAATTAAAAACAAGCATTAAAGTTAAGAAAATACTCAGAAATTGTTAACAATTGAACAGGAAACGAGAGCTGCCCGCTTGCGTGGCAGTTTGGACTACTTAACACTATGCTCCGCATTCGTCGATTGCGGATGCGGATGCGGATGCGTTACACCTGCCTGCTCCTCCTTCGACTGATAGGTGTACTCCGTGTGCAGACCATGCGGAGCTGTATGCGAGGCATGCATCGCATTATAGCCAGGTTGCTGCATCGGCATATTGGTCGTTGTGGATTTGTAGACGTTGCCCAACTCCTGGGCCAGCATGTACTGCTCCTGCTCGGGATAGTCGTGTTCGCAGTGATGTTCGCCGCATATCTTGCACTCGTAGATATTGGGACGCAGCGTGATCTTAATGCGCTGTAAAAATTACGGGAATTATAGAGTTGAAAGTGGAGTCAAAATTTCAGGCATACCTCCCAGAAATTACTGCCATCGGCGCGCATGAAATTGATAAGCGCATAGCCTGGTATGCAGATCAGAGATAAGGAGGCAAACATCCAGCCGATGCCGTAGGCCCAGTCCGGATAGGTATAGCGTCCATTGTGATACGTGGGCTCCTTGTAATTAATCAAACTCAACACCCAAATGGCCTGTAACGAGAGAGAAATGATAAAAACGAATACTAATTATAGGCTATATCCCTATAAGTTGATTTTTCCCTATTCTTTTATCTTCCCGTCTGTATGAATAAATGGATCTCAGCAACTATAGGAGCTAGGGACACCAAATTTCGAATGTATATAGCTGTATACCAGACAAGAACTAAAATTATTAGAAATTTTAAATGACCCAAATCGCCCTAATCGATATAAACCGAACTAATAGCGTTATATTAAAGAAATAGAATAGAAATTTGTTTTTCGGAGTATATACTCTTTATAAACATATCCATCTATGCTGAAAAGCGTAATGAAATCGGTTGATAAACACGGAAGTTTTTCAAGAAATGTATAAACGATATTATATTCCGAAAACACTGATGATATCTGTAGGAACCTGTGAAATATACGTCACACAATGTTCATGGATTCCAGGCAGTTCGAATATAAAGTTAGTTCTAGCAGAGCTACAGCACTGAGCAGTAGTAACTGAATTATATAAAAAATAAATAATATTGGCGACGAGGATATAAAAATAAATTATTAAATAAATAAAAAAAAGAGAAGAAGGAAGTGAATAAATAACTGACTCAATAATGACTGGGTCCGCTCACTTCCAATAGAACGGGAGAGTTCTCCACCATGGCTAGAGGGAGGACTGCATGAAGATATAAGGTTTGAAATGCTACTCGTCGCTTTGAAACTTTTCAAAATGAGGTCCTAAAGGAGTCTACAAAATTGGGCGTGGCCGTGTGTCCAAATGGCGCAATTTATGATGTCTATGGGACAGATCGGATGATTTGATGAGGATATAAGGTTTGTGAGAATGGTTAGTTTACCTTACCAGTAACAACTTGACCGCAAACTGAACCGGTCTATGGTATTTACATTGGCTATTAAAGAGTTTTCTTATGATATATGTCAAGTTGACGGTGATAAAAACAAAAATAATTTATTTCAGATAATCATGGCCGAGTCTATAAAACACTTTGATGGTGCCGAGATTGATAAGGCTATAATTCATGATGAATGGCAAAAATGGTTATGGGCTTTCAACATTTATCTAGATGCGGAAGACAAGATAATTCATGGGTATCAAATCATCCGATTTGTCCCATAGACATCATAAATTGCGGCACTTGGACCCACGGCCACGCCCAATTTTGTGGCATCCTTTAGGACCTAATTTTTAAAAGTTTCAAAGTAACGAGTAGCATTTCACGGCAGAACAATTACAAAATCACAAAAATCAGAAAATATAAAATATATAAAATTCTAATTTTTCTTTTTTAATTTGCCGTAACACTTTTTCGCGGGAAGGGCTCGATATTATATTCCGAAAACACCGATGATATCGACCTACCATCTTAGTTTTAGTGTTTTAATAAGAAGTATTGTTGGAAAGTAGGATGCATGGTTATA
This sequence comes from Hypselothyrea guttata, assembly GCA_035045125.1. Taxonomy (NCBI): domain Eukaryota; kingdom Metazoa; phylum Arthropoda; class Insecta; order Diptera; family Drosophilidae; genus Hypselothyrea; species Hypselothyrea guttata. Next base: position 54,958 of record JAWNNJ010001298.1, read on the forward strand.
CTGTTGTACTGTTATACGGCTGTACTGTTATACTGTCAGTTGCATTCCCAAATTCTTGTAATACTTACGAAGAGCAGACAAGGTCCCAGCACCAGCCAGCAAGACTTCAGGTAGAGCGATGGCGCCTTGCCCGTCATCTGTTTGACATTCTTGGATAGTCGCCCGGTGCCGTAGAACCAGGCTATGGCAATCATCTGGCAGAAGGCCAGGAACATAATCGTCACAGAGGCGGCATAGTGATCCATCAACTGGAAGTAATATATCCCACCCTGTATGATATTCGGCAGTCCAAACAGGCAGGAGATGACGCATACGAACAGCACCACAATCTCATGATAGCCCAGGTGGCGCTTAATCCAGCGTGGAAAGCCATCCTGTATGGACGTTACCACGACCTCGACTATGGCAAACTGTGAATTCAGGCCCAAACAGAGCAGCATGAAGAAGAACATCACCGCCCACAGCTGGGCGTAGGGCATCTTGGCCATGGCCTGCGGATAGACCACAAATATCATGCCCGGCCCATCGCCAATCACATCCTTGACATTCGTATTCTGCTCCAGCGCCAGATTTCCCAGCGTGGAAAACGCAAAGATGCCGACCAGTAAACTGGTTAACATATTCACCACACTCACTGCGACCGTATCCCTCAGTATGTTATTGTTATACTTGTTGTAGCTGGCAAAGGAGATCATGGAGCCAAACGTAATGCCCAAGGAGTTGAAGTTCTGGGAGGCCGCATTGATCCATACGTTGGCATTCTTCAGCTCCTCCCAGTTGGGGCGGAAGAAGAAGCGCAATCCCTCCGCCGCACCCTCCAGCGTTATCGCCCGAAACATGAGTATGATGATGAGCACAAACGGAAATGTCGCCGTAAAATAGCGCACTTTGGCGGATGATTTTATGGACTTCCAGGTGGCAAAGTAGACCATCAGCCAGGCGCAGACCAGGCAGGCGAACAGCTCCCAGCGCATCATGCCCGGATACTCCAGTCCAGCGCTGATCTGCAGCACTTTGTTTCTGCAAAAGGTTAGGGAATATTTTAATAAAGATAAAAAAGTTCTAGACGAATATCTTCTTATACTATTTATTAATTTTAATTAGAATGGATAGGACAGCTCGGTCGGAGGGAAGGCTATATTCGGACGTAATCGACAGTAGGCGACCCTGTACTTTATGTTTTAATAATACACACACAGTCGCGTAAATTGTCTGTTGCATATCTTCGCTGTTTTTTCATCCTATTGCAATGCTTCGACGGAGAATGCCAATATACAAGATTGTAGCTTTAAAATTGTAATGTTCGGATAACAGACAGACGATAACCTAATAATTCCAATTATTTCTTACTCAAAGAACTCCTCGGAAGGCGTGCGTGATGTATTCGGTGCGCTGGCATTCGCCTCCTTCCGCTGTGGCACCCAACAATCCGGCGTATTCCATCTGGAAAGACATATATCGTCAAGTAGGTATCATAATCGGGAATATAGCATATTCCCTTACCTGTTGGTGCAGTCAATCCAGGGCATTTCCGTTTTGAACGATGTGAAAAAGTAATAAATTGAATAACCTATGATGACGCTATAGTAGGTGGACATGAGAAAGGAGACAACCACACTGGCCAGACCGGCGCCTATATGAGAGGAAAAGTATAAACTTTAGTTTAAAATATTTATTATATTAAAATTTTTCCGCACACAAGAGAATTTTCGGAAAAGTTATATTATTTTTTACGATCTCCTCTGTATACAAATTTCTATTAATCACGGATAAAAAATATACTTATAATTTATAAAGAAGTTTTTTCTATAAAATAAAAAGCGAAATTCACAAAAAAATAAAGGATGCTTTTTTTTAGAAATTCTTTCATATTTAAAGAGTGAATTTTCTTAAAATGCTAAGCAATTGAGGAATGAGAGAAAATATTAAAAATAATTAATATTGGGCAATGAGGAATGAGAGATAATATTAGAAATAATTAATATATAAAGTTGGTTAAGAACATTTGTTTTCTAAAAAAATCCTTTTAATTACGAAGTAAAAAATAAAATACAATATGAAGAAGAGTTTTTCAATAACTTAGGTTATTAAAATTGCTCTTAAATAAAAAAGGAAATTAGATTTTAAATATTTTGAGAAAATTTTAAATTTAAAGACCAAAGAATGCAGAATACAAGAAGAGATAATTTATAGAATTAAAGAAATATTATTTAATAATTTAGTAGAATTTTCTATGCTTTGTACAATTTGTGCCATATGTATGTTACTTGGATTAATATTTATGCTACTTGTTTTAGACACTTAATTGGTATTAGCCTAATCGGGTCACTTGGAAAACAGACCGGTTCAGGGGAATCACATGTCTAGACTTGCACTCATCTGCATAAAGCTAATTGGCCGCGTGCCGTGGAAGTCAATTGAAGTGCAAATGGATCTTGGCTCACAAAAGTGTGCATTAATCATTATTATTATTCGGAATTTTTGGGCGTGGGCGTGTTGGCAATAGGCGTGTCGAGGCTAAGGTTGAGGTTGGAGCTGTGGCAAAACAATAATTAGTCAATAATTAAGCCGTTTGGCAAATATGTCAAATTGAATGCTTTTTGTTTTTGTTTTTTTTGAGATTTATGGCAATGGCCTTTGACTGTGTGTAGCTCGGGAAAACATTTCCTTCTCGGCTCACAGTTGCATTGCAAATTTTCACGGCAGCTCCATAAAAATGTTGCTAACTAATTAGCAAGTACTTGAACCCGTGCAAACGGATCTATATATTGGTTTGTGGGTGTATTAGCTCTTCGTACAAACTTGCGAATTGCTACAGTTTTATGACAAGTGTAGATTTTGAATACCCTGTAAAAAAGTTAGTAGCAAAAGTCTTTGTTTGTCAGAGAGTGTACAAGTTATGAATTCAATTTTGATCTGCTATAAAAAAAAGAGTATTATAATTTGTCTAAATTCTTCTAAATTCTTCTCTTCTAAATTCTTCTAAATTTTTCTACTTCAAAAATTCAAAGTTCTAAAGATCTACGAGATTTCTGGACATCCAAGTTCTCTACAGCGAGTTTTATTTTTCAAGTTAGTTGGATTTGAATTTGCACAATCAATTTGGAAATATTTTCAATACTTTCACGAAAGTTGGTTCAAAATTATTTTAAATTTTTGATATACATTTGTTTAGCTAGGGTATAATAGTAGTATTAATGAGTTCACAACTATATAGTGCATATACTATATAGCTGATTCCTCAAGATATCTTGTGAATAAAAAATAAATTTATAAAATCAGCCTTATGATTCAAAAGATTTACGGTAGATTACGTTGCTTAGAATTCTTCTTCTTCCTCATACATCTATTTCGAATGAGTCTCTAGGGTATCTGCTAGTCTAGTATAGCACAAAATTCTTCATTTGGGTTTAATTTTCGGCGCCTTTTGTGTGAAACGCTACGCCGTACGCTCTGTTGACCAACTGCGAAACTCGAATATGATGTAGAATATTTGCCTAGGGACCTTGACAATGAACTTAGTGAAGCACCACCCATATTTGTGTGGTTGTCATGCTGTGTTAGTTTTTTTGTTTTATAATTTACAATTGTGCAAAGAACATTTCTAAATTTAGTTACTCTAAGCGTGTCGGCGTGACGCATCAAAAAAATAACTGGCATCTCGCAAATAGTACCAAATAGTAAAAAAAAAAACAAAAAACAATGACGCAATGAAGTGGAGCGCTCTGAGAATTACGTAGAGTGGAAATTTGACAACTGCAATTGAATTGTAAATTATTTAATTACTCATACGCCGCGTTGTGCCAAGCAGAGAGTGATTTCTTTGAATTTGAACAGAGATAGTATTTTTAGTATTTTTAGCGTTAAGCACAGAGGGCTTAATAAAAACTTGACTGATTAAATTATACTTATCGTAACTTATTCTTATCAAATGCCAGGCGATAAATTCGAAGGGTTATAGTATAAATATCAGGCTATACTTAGCTGGTACTTACCCTTAAATAGCGGACAGAGTTGACCCAGGGCTCCGATGGGACCACGCCCCGTATACTGTCCCACAGATAACTCCATAAACAGCAGCGGAATGCTGCAGATGAAGAGTATTATGCAATAAGGTACTAGAAACACACCTGCAACGTAGAATCAATAGACATCAAGGTGATCAGTCTTAAGACTTGCATGCGATAAACAGCTAAGTAAGCAAATTAAATTAATTATAAATATTTGACAACGGCAATTGTAAATTGTCGTCAGTTGTCAGTCAGCAGATCTTCAAGTTCTACGCTTGCTGTAAATGTAAATATGACACTCAGAGCGAGACAGCAACATATAAAAAGAGTGAGAGGGAGAGATGAGATGAGTGTAAATGAAGATGGACGCTGAAATGATTCGGGGCAAGTCAAGAAACCTATTGAGATGACAGTGACCGCTTTATTTGCCTCTTTGTTTCTTTGTTTTTTTTTTTATTTGTCGGTTTTTACATATATTCATTTGCGCTTTCAGCCTGTACAAATTTTAATTTATGACCTGTTCAGCATTTACAGCGGAAATGTCGCATAAAGCGCAAAAAATGCCCGACTTTGAGAGCAAAGCCATATCAAAAGTATTTGCCGAAAGAGAGCATATTTTTTTTTTTTTTACGCCAACTTCCGTTAGAGATTTTTGCAGGCAAGCCGTGGGATTTTCTTTAGCTGTGATGAGTTAAAGAGCGGAAGACACAATGTCAGTAATATTGATAACATCTGAGATAGTTAGCTTTGTAACATTGACTAGGTCACTTGGGGTCTCGAGGATAGGCCACTTTTTGTAGTATTTATAAGATAACAGCGCTTTTTATAACTTCAAGTATAGTTATTTACCAATCGATATACACAATTAAATAAAACACAAGTTTAGTTTTAATATATATGTGTATATATATTTTAGTTTGTCTTTCTGTTTCTTTTCTGTGCGCGTCAACTTGTCAGTACAAACGATACAAAGCAATTGAGAGGCAGTGATCAGTAAAACAGTGTTACCAGCTACATCAAAAATACCAAATACACTATCATTCTCATAGTGTTGGTCACTGTAACTTTTGTATTTAGAATCGATATTCGATATTTACAACACACCTCCTCAAAAGATACATTGACGATTTTTAATTATATTTGTTAGCATTACAATAAAATTCTTCTAAGACAAGTTGCGCCTTCTGGGAACAATATTAATGATTCACATGCGTCTGGAAATAGTCTTCTTGAGATAAAAACTAGTTCCAGGATTAAGGGAAACCCAGGAAAAACCTTAATCAAACCATTGGTTAATAAACAAAAAAATTTAATTAATAAAATTAAATATTTAACTCAGAACTTAAATCATTTTCAATTTGCATATAAGTAATTAATAGAAAAAATTTAATTATTAATATATTCAAGGAATTAAATTTATATATATGATTTGCATAATATTCAAGTTAATACTAATTCAAAAACAAAACTTATTTCTTATTTAATGAAATATTATTCAAATGGGATTTAGTTCATTTATACTGGTAAATATATTGTTAAACAAAAAAAATTAGTTTGTAAGACCCAATTCGTTCCTTAGGGTCACAAATCTGGCAGCAGGCAACGGCTTCGTCAGGATATCGGCCACCTGGTGTTCTGTGGGAATATACTCAAGAATAATTAGTTTGTTTTCAAATTGCTCTCTCGAGAAATGATATTTTATATCAATATGTTTAGATCTTTTGTGGCATGTGGGATTATTAGCTATACCATGAATTTCCAATTACTACTTTTATATTTTTATTGTAGTAGTATGAGTTGTTTAAGTAAAAAAAATAACGATTGCTTAATGTATATATGTGCACACTATTTTTAAAGAAAAAAATTATTTAAACTAAATCAATTCAATTGAAGTTTATTTTATTATTATAGTACTTAGGACTATAAAACAGAAAATAATTAAAAAACTTTAATTTGTTGTTAATAAATAATAAATTTATTTGTTAATATGTCGCCGCCATAGGAAATAAGTATATGTGCATTTTTCATTTACCTTCTTTATATAATATTTAATATAGGAATTCCTTAATTTTTTTAATTTCTAATAACTAATATGCTTTACTTTTGCCGAAATATCCACATTTACAACATTAGTAGAGTTGATGACGTCCCATTCCGTTACCAAAGCGGTGTAATAGCGTCAAACTGGGATCCATTTTTGTAATCTCTAGTGGAAAGAGTTTCACAGAGGTCTTTAAGTGGATTTAAGTCTGGACTTATAGCCGGAAAATCCAAAATCGGGAAATTTTTGGATAAGAAATAAGGTTTAGGGGCACGGGAAGTGCGCATTGGGAGCGTTTTCATGCTGAAAAACCCACTTTTCTCCGGGAACATGTTTCGGAAAACTTATAGTCTTCTGTCTTCTGTATATAGATCTCCAAATTGGTTTATATTAGATTAAAGCAAATCCGAGACTGTCCAGCATTTCAGAAAGTAGCCTAAACCATTGGTGGCCCTCCACCATGAAGCCTCTTATGGGGTGTGTCCCGGAATTACCTTAAATCTCTCGAATTCTTATAGGAGCCGTCGGGTCTACCTAAATTAAACCTAATCTGGTCAAAATAATCCACTTTGTAAAGTTATTCCGTCCAAAACATATATTTTTCAGCATATGGCATACGAGCGCTCAGGTGGCGTGGTAATACGCCGGTATAGGCTTCCGGGAACCATATCAAACGTTATAATTTCCAACTAAAAGTTTATGTCCAAGCTTCCTAGATACATTAAGCTTCAAATTAAGTCCAATTTCATTGCAAAACATGTTTTTGTTATCTGTAAGGAATTTAATTCCTCGTTTTCCCCAGCCATCGATGTGACTTTACGCTCGATTTTGCCGTCGGAATCCGGGTTTTTGAAAATATTATTTGGTATTATAGTGCAGGGACACTCTAGAAACTATTTCCATAATTGTATTACCTCCTTAATACAATCATTTCATTCGAAACCGATCATAAAATGATAAGCGCTTACCACGCGGCATATTTAGCCAAAAAAAACTGTTTGTTTCTTATAAAGCAGCATCATAATATCTCATTATTAACCTTTAATATACTGTAATTAACTTATTTTGTATAAAAATCACAAATTGAATCAAATTTAATTAAGTTAAAACGGACGAGCTCGCCCAAATTGTAATTTGCACATATACTTATTTCCTATGAAATTGAAATCACGCAACACAAAATTGTGATAACGGTACTAAGAATAACGGGAAAAGAAGAACTTGGTATAATAATCTTTAAAACCAATCTCGATAACATATAATTGCATACTAACAATTTATTTTCGATTCCGATTTACACAAAACCAAACACTTTTTGTAAATGCACATATACTTATTTCCCTGAGGTAGCTGTTTTATAAAGGAAGAATGTATTCTTAATACCATCAACAAAATCGCTTCAAAATAAAAATATAGGGACGGGGCAGATCAGTGGGACGGAGGCTACAGTCGGACGTAACCGACCGTAGGAGACCCTTTACTTTGAATATATGTACATACAAGCAAAATCAGACGCACACACACTAAGCTACCCGCGTATGCAACGCACACCACCCCCCCTCTGCCCAGTGCGGCAAATTGTCCGTTCCATATTTTCGCTGTTTCTTATCCGATCGAAACAAAATTTACAGCGTCGATAGAGAATGTCATAAGCTAGTTATGTACCAAATTACAAGCCAATAACTTTAAAGCTGTGGCTGCAGTAGCCTTTTGCGGTTTGCGGGGGAAGGGGAGGAGGTATCCAAAATCTAAAACAAACTTGTACTGCTTACTGATTAGGTGAACCTAAATTCCGAATATGGTTTCTCTAGCTCTTATAGTTGCTGAGATCTAGGTGTTCATACAGACGGACAGACAGACAGACAGACGGACAGACAGACAGACAGACAGACGGACAGACGGACATGGCTATATCGACTCGGCTTGTGGTCCTGATCAAGAATATATATACTTTGTGGGGTCTGCCACGCCTCCTTCTGGGTGTTACACACTAAAGGGTCTAAACACTCGAGTTCCATTTAGTTTATGCACATTTATTGATTTTTACTAAACTACTCCTCTTGTCACACACGTAGCTGGTAGTTCTGGCAGTATATGAACAATGGGTGTGCAGTAGTTAGACCCTGTATTTTAAAAAAATAAAAGGGTCTATTAATTTAGTGCAAATGACAGCTGTGTGTAACAGGCAGAAGGAAGCGTGGTAGACCCCACAAACTATATATATTCTGACTCAGGACGACGAGCTGAGTTGATATAGCCATGTCCGTCTGTCCGTCTGTCTGTCTGTTGTCCGTATGAACACCTAGCTCTCAGCAGCTGCAGAGAGCTAGGTGTTCATACGGACAACAGACAGACAGACGGACAGACGGACATGGCTATATCAACTCAGCTCGTCGTCCTGAGTCAGAATATATATAGTTTGTGGGGTCTACCACGCTTCCTTCTGCCTGTTACACACAGCTGTCATTTGCACTAAATTAATAGACCCTTTTATTTTTTTAAAATACAGGGTCTAACTACTGCACACCCATTGTTCATATACTGCCAGAACTACCAGCTACGTGTGTGACAAGAGGAGTAGTTTAGTAAAAATCAATAAATGTGCATAAACTAAATGGAACTCGAGTGTTTAGACCCTTTAGTGTGTAACACCCAGAAGGAGGCGTGGCAGACCCCACAAAGTATATATATTCTTGATCAGGACCACAAGCCGAGTCGATATAGCCATGTCCGTCTGTCCGTCTGTCTGTCTGTCTGTCTGTCCGTCTGTCTGTCTGTCTGTCCGTCTGTATGAACACCTAGATCTCAGCAACTATAAGAGCTAGAGAAACCATATTCGGAATTTAGGTTCACCTAATCAGTAAGCAGTACAAGTTTGTTTTAGATTTTGGATACCTCCTCCCCTTCCCCCGCAAACCGCAAAAGGCTACTGCAGCCACAGCTTTAAAGTTATTGGCTTGTAATTTGGTACATAACTAGCTTATGACATTCTCTATCGACGCTGTAAATTTTGTTTCGATCGGATAAGAAACAGCGAAAATATGGAACGGACAATTTGCCGCACTGGGCAGAGGGGGGGTGGTGTGCGTTGCATACGCGGGTAGCTTAGTGTGTGTGCGTCTGATTTTGCTTGTATGTACATATACTCAAAGTAAAGGGTCTCCTACGGTCGGTTACGTCCGACTGTAGCCTCCGTCCCACTGATCTGCCCCGTCCCTATATTTTTATTTTGAAGCGATTTTGTTGATGGTATTAAGAATACATTCTTCCTTTATAAAACAGCTACCTCAGGGAAATAAGTATATGTGCATTTACAAAAAGTGTTTGGTTTTGTGTAAATCGGAATCGAAAATAAATTGTTA